>JANJGN010002325.1:0-76240 GCA_026770705.1 Isurus oxyrinchus
CGACCTCAACATTGAAAAGCAACAACAACCTCAACATCGAAAAACACCAACAAATTCAACAACAACCTCGACATTGAAAAACACCAACAAATTCAACAACAACCTCAACATTGAAAAACACCAACAAATTCAACAACAACTTCAACATTGAAGAACACCAACAAATTCAACAACAACCTCGAAATTGAAAAACACCAACAAATTCAACAACAACCTCAACATTGAAAAACAACAACAACCTCAACATTGAAAAACAACAACAAATTCAACAACAACCTCAACATTGAAAAACAACAACAACCTCAACATTGAAAAACACCAACAAATTCAACAACAACAACAACAATGAAAAACACCAACAAATTCAACAACAACCTCAACATTGAAAAACACCAACAAATTTAACATCAACCTCAACTTTGAAAAACAACAACAACCTCAACATGGAAAAACACCAACAAATTCAACAACAACCTCAACATTGAAAAACAACAACAACCTCAACATTGAAAAACACCAACAAATTCAACAACAACTTCAACATTGAAGAAGACCAACAAATTCAACAACAACCTCGAAATTGAAAAACACCAACAAATTCAACAACAACCTCAACATTGAAAAACAACAACAAATTCAACAACAACCTCAACATTGAAAAACAACAACAAATTCAACAACAACCTCAACATTGAAAAACAACAACATCCTCAACATTGAAAAACACCAACAAATTCAACAACAACCTCAACAATGAAAAACACCAACAAATTCAACAGCAACCTCAACATTGAAAAACACCAACAAATTTAACAACAACCTCAACTTTGAAAAACAACAACAACCTCAACATTGAAAAACACCAACAAATTCAACAACCTCAACATTGAAAAACAACAACAACCTCAACATTGAAAAACACCAACAAATTGAAAAACAACCTCAACATTGAAAAACAACAACAACCTCAACATTGAAAAATACCAACAAATTCAACACCAACCTCAACATTGAAAAACACAAACAAATTCAACAACAACCTCAATATTGAAAAACAAAAACAACCTCAACATTGAAAAACACCAACAAATTCAACAACAACCTCAACATTGAAAAACACCAACAAATTCAACAACAACCTCAACATTGAAAAACAACAACAACCTCAACATTGAAAAACACCAACAAATTCAACAACAACCTCAAAAATGAAAAACACCAACAAATTCAATAACCTCAACATTGAAAAACACCAACAAATTAAACAACAACCTCAACATTGAAAAACAACAACAACCTCAAAATTGAAAAACAACAAGAAATTCAACAACAACCTCAACATTGAAAAACAACAACAACCTCAACATTGAAAAACACCAACAAATTCAACAACAACTTCAACATTGAAAAGAACCAACAAATTCAACAACAACCTCGACATTGAAAAACAACAACAACCTCAACATTGAAAAACACCAACAAATTCAACAACAACCTTTACAATGAAACACACCAACAATTCAACAACAACCTCAACATTGAAAAACACCAACAAATTTAACAACAACCTCAACTTTGAAAAACAACAACAACCTCAACATGGAAAAACACCAACAAATTAAACAACAACCTCAACATTGAAAAACAACAACAACCTCAAAATTGAAAAACACCAACAAATTCAACAACAACCTCAACATTTAAAAACAACAACAACGTCAACATTGAAAAACAACAACAAATTCAACAACTTCCTCAACATTGAAAAACACATACAATTTCAACAACAACTTCAACATTGAAAAACACCAACAAATTCAACAACAACCTCGACATTGAAAAACACCAACAAATTCAACAACAACCTCAACATTGAAAAACTACAACAACCTCAACATTGAAAAACACTAACACATACAACAACAACCTCAACATTGAAAAACAGCAACAAATTCAACAACAACCTCAGCATTGAAAAACACCAACAAATTCAACAACAACCTCAACATTGAAAAACAACAACAACCTCAACATTGAAAAACAACAACAACCTCAACATTGAAAAACACCAACCAGTTCAACAAAAACCTCAATATTGAAAAACAACAACAACCTCAACATTGAAAAACACCAACAAATTCAACAACAACCTCAACATTGAAAAACACCAACAAATTCAACAACAACCTCAACATTGAAAAACAACAACAACCTCAACATTGAAAAACACCAACAAATTCAACAACAACCTCAACAATGAAAAACACCAAAAAATTCAACAACAACCTCAACATTGAAAAACACCAACAAATGAAACATCAACCTCAACTTTGAATAACAACAACAACCTCAACATGGAAAAACACCAACAAATTCAACAACAACCTCAACATTGAAAAACAACAACAACCTCAACATTGAAAAACACCAACAAATTCAACAACAACTTCAACATTGAAAAAACCAACAAATTCAACAACAGCCTCGACATTGAAAAACACCAACAAATTCAACAACAACCTCAACATTGAAAAAAACCAACTAATTCAACAACAACCTCAACATTTAAAAACGCCAACAAATTCAACAACGACCTCAACATTGTAAAACACCAACAAATTCAACAACAACCTCAACATTGAAAAACACCAACAAATTCAACAACAACCTCGACATTGAAAAACACCAACAAATTCAACAACAACCTCAACATTGAAAAACACCAACAAATTCAACAACAACTTCAACATTGAAGAACACCAACAAATTCAACAACAACCTCGAAATTGAAAAACACCAACAAATTCAACAACAACCTCAACATTGAAAAACAACAACAACCTCAACATTGAAAAACAACAACAAATTCAACAACAACCTCAACATTGAAAAACAACAACAACCTCAACATTGAAAAACACCAACAAATTCAACAACAACCTCAACAATGAAAAACACCAACAAATTCAACAACAACCTCAACATTGAAAAACACCAACAAATTTAACAACAACCTCAACTTTGAAAAACAACAACAACCTCAACATGGTAAAACACCAACAAATTCAACAACAACCTCAACATTGAAAAACAACAACAACCTCAAAATTGAAAAACACCAACAAATTCAACAACAACCTCAACATTTAGAGACAACAACAACCTCAACATTGAAAAACACCAACAAATTCAACAACAACCTCAACAATGAAAAACACCAATAAATTCAACAACAACTTCAACATTGAAAAACACCAACAAATTCAACAACAACCTCGACATTGAAAAACACCAACAAATTCAACAACAACCTCAACATTGAAAAACTACAACAACCTCAACATTGAAAAGCAACAACAAATACAACAACAACCTCAACATTGAAAAACAACAACAACCTCAACATTGAAAAACACCAACAAATTCAACAACAACCTCAACATCGAAAAACAACAACAAACTCAACATTGAAAAACAACAACAACCTCAACATTGAAAAACACCAACAAATTCAACAACAATCTCAACATTGAAAAACAACAACAACCTCAACATTGAAAAACACCAACAAATTCAACAACAACTTCAACATTGAAAAACACCAACAAATTCAACAACAACCTCGAAATTGAAAAACACCAACAAATTCAACAACAACCTCAACATTGAAAAACAACAACAACCTCAACATTGAAAAACACCAACAAATTCAACAACAACCTCAACATTGAAAAACAACAACAACCTCAACATTGAAAAACACCAACAAATTCAACAACAACCTCAACAATCAAAAACACCAACAAATTCAACAACAACCTCAACATTGAAAAACACCAACAAATTTAACAACAACCTCAACTTTGAAAAACAACAACAACCTCAACATGGAAAAAGACCAACAAATTCAACAACAACCTCAACATTGAAAAACAACAACAACCACAACATTGAAAAACACCAACAAATTCAACAACAACTTCAACATTGAAAAAACCAACAAATTCAACAACAACCTCGACATTGAAAAACACCAACAAATTCAACAACAACCTCAACATTGAAAAAAACCAACAAATTCAACAACAACCTCAACATTTAAAAACGCCAACAAATTCAAAAACGACCTCAACATTGTAAAACACCAACAAATTCAACAACAACCTCAACATTGAAAAACACCAACAAATTCAACAACAACCTCGACATTGAAAAACACCAACAAATTCAACAACAACCTCAATATTGAAAAACACCAACAAATTCAACAAGAACCTCAACATTGAAAAACAACAACAACCTCAACATTGAAAAACACCAACAAATTCAACAACAACTTCAACATTGAAGAACACCAACAAATTCAACAACAACCTCGAAATTGAAAAACACCAACAAATTCAACAACAACCTCAACATTGAAAAACAACAACAACCTCAACATTGAAAAACACCAACAAATTCAACAACAACCTCAACATTGAAAAACAACAACAACCTCAACATTGAAAAACACCAACAAATTCAACAACAACCTCAACAATGAAAAACACCAACAAATTCAACAACAACCTCAACATTGAAAAACACCAACAAATTTAACAACAACCTCAACTTTGAAAAACAACAACAACCTCAACATGGAAAAACACCAACAAATTCAACAACAACCTCAACATTGAAAAACAACAGCAACCTCAAAATTGAAAAACACCAACAAATTCAACAACAACCTCAACATTTAGAGACAACAACCTTAAGATTGAAAAACACCAACAAATTCAACAACAACCTCAACAATGAAAAACACCAACAAATTCAACAACAACTTCAACATTGAAAAACACCAACAAATTCAACAACAACCTCGACATTGAAAAACACCGACAAATTCAACAACAACCTCAACATTGAAAAACAACAACAACCTCAAAATTGAAAAACACCAACAAATTCAACAACAACCTCAACATTTAAAAACAACAACAACCTCAACATTGAAAAACACCAACAAATTCAACAACAACCTCGACATTTAAAAACGCCAACAAATTCAACAACGACCTCAACATTGTAAAACACCAACAAATTCAACAACAACCTCAACATTGAAAAACACCAACAAATTCAACAACAACCTCGACATTGAAAAACACCAACAAATTCAACAACAACCTCAAAATTGAAAAACACCAACAAATTCAACAAGAACCTCAACATTGAAAAACAACAACAACCTCAACATTGAAAAACACCAACAAATTCAACAACAACTTCAACATTGAAGAACACCAACAAATTCAACAACAACCTCGAAATTGAAAAACACCAACAAATTCAACAACAACCTCAACATTGAAAAACAACATCAACCTCAACATTGAAAAACACCAACAAATTCAACAACAACCTCAACATTGAAAAACAACAACAACCTCAACATTGAAAAACACCAACAAATTCAACAACAACCTCAACAATGAAAAACACCAACAAATTCAACAACAACCTCAACATTGAAAAACACCAACAAATTTAACAACAACCTCAACTTTGAAAAACAACAACAACCTCAACATGGAAAAACACCAACAAATTCAACAACAACCTCAACATTGAAAAACAACAGCAACCTCAAAATTGAAAAACACCAACAAATTCAACAACAACCTCAACATTTAGAGACAACAACCTCAACATTGAAAAACACCAACAAATTCAACAACAACCTCAACAATGAAAAACACCAACAAATTCAACAACAACTTCAACATTGAAAAACACCAACAAATTCAACAACAACCTCGACATTGAAAAACACCGACAAATTCAACAACACCCTCAACATTGAAAAACAACAACAACCTCAAAATTTAAAAACACCAACAAATTCAACAACAACCTCAACATTTAAAAACAACAACAACCTCAACATTGAAAAACACCAACAAATTCAACAACAACCTCGACATTGAAAAACACCAACAAATTCAACAACAACCTCAACATTGAAAAACTACAACAACCTCAACATTGAAAAACACCAACACATACAACAACAACCTCAACATTGAAAAACAGCAACAAATTCAACAACAACCTCAGCATTGAAAAACACCAACAAATTCAACAACAACCTCAACATTGAAAAACAACAACAACCTCAACATTGAAAAACAACAACAACGTCAACATTGAAAAAGACCAACAAATTCAACAAAAACCTCAACATTGAAAAACAACAACAACCTCAACATTGAAAAACACCAACAAATTCAACAACAACTTCAACATTGAAAAACACCAACAAATTCAACAACAACCTCGAAATTGAAAAACACCAACAAATTCAACAACAACCTCAACATTGAAAAACACCAACAAATTCAACAACAACCTCAACATTTAAAAACGCCAACAAATTCAACAACAACCTCGAAATTGAAAAACACCAACAAATTCAACAACAACCTCAACATTGAAAAACAACAACAACCTCAACATGGTAAAACACCAACAAATTCAACAACAACCTCAACATTGAAAAACAACAACAACCTCAAAATTGAAAAACACCAACAAATTCAACAACAACTTCAACATTGAAAAAACCAACAAATTCAACAACAGCCTCGACATTGAAAAACACCAACAAATTCAACAACAACCTCAACATTGAAAAAAACCAACTAATTCAACAACAACCTCAACATTTAAAAACGCCAACAAATTCAACAACGACCTCAACATTGTAAAACACCAACAAATTCAACAACAACCTCAACATTGAAAAACACCAACAAATTCAACAACAACCTCGACATTGAAAAACACCAACAAATTCAACAACAACCTCAACATTGAAAAACACCAACAAATTCAACAACAACTTCAACATTGAAGAACACCAACAAATTCAACAACAACCTCGAAATTGAAAAACACCAACAAATTCAACAACAACCTCAACATTGAAAAACAACAACAACCTCAACATTGAAAAACAACAACAAATTCAACAACAACCTCAACATTGAAAAACAACAACAACCTCAACATTGAAAAACACCAACAAATTCAACAACAACCTCAACAATGAAAAACACCAAGAAATTCAACAACAACCTCAACATTGAAAAACACCAACAAATTTAACAACAACCTCAACTTTGAAAAACAACAACAACCTCAACATGGAAAAACACCAACAAATTCAACAACAACCTCAACATTGAAAAACAACAACAACCTCAAAATTGAAAAACACCAACAAATTCAACAACAACCTCAACATTTAGAGACAACAACAACCTCAACATTGAAAAACACCAACAAATTCAACAACAACCTCAACAATGAAAAACACCAATAAATTCAACAACAACTTCAACATTGAAAAACACCAACAAATTCAACAACAACCTCGACATTGAAAAACACCAACAAATTCAACAACAACCTCAACATTGAAAAACTACAACAACCTCAACATTGAAAAGCAACAACAAATACAACAACAACCTCAACATTGAAAAACAACAACAACCTCAACATTGAAAAACACCAACAAATTCAACAACAACCTCAACATCGAAAAACAACAACAAACTCAACATTGAAAAACAACAACAACCTCAACATTGAAAAACACCAACAAATTCAACAACAATCTCAACATTGAAAAACAACAACAACCTCAACATTGAAAAACACCAACAAATTCAACAACAACCTCAACATTGAAAAACACCAACAAATTTAACAACAACCTCAACTTTGAAAAACAACAACAACCTCAACATGGAAAAAGACCAACAAATTCAACAACAACCTCAACATTGAAAAACAACAACAACCACAACATTGAAAAACACCAACAAATTCAACAACAACTTCAACATTGAAAAAACCAACAAATTCAGCAACAACCTCGACATTGAAAAACACCAACAAATTCAACAACAACCTCAACATTGAAAAAAACCAACAAATTCAACAACAACCTCAACATTTAAAAACGCCAACAAATTCAAAAACGACCTCAACATTGTAAAACACCAACAAATTCAACAACAACCTCAACATTGAAAAACACCAACAAATTCAACAACAACCTCGACATTGAAAAACACCAACAAATTCAACAACAACCTCAAAATTGAAAAACACCAACAAATTCAACAAGAACCTCAACATTGAAAAACAACAACAACCTCAACATTGAAAAACACCAACAAATTCAACAACAACTTCAACATTGAAGAACACCAACAAATTCAACAACAACCTCGAAATTGAAAAACACCAACAAATTCAACAACAACCTCAACATTGAAAAACAACAACAACCTCAACATTGAAAAACACCAACAAATTCAACAACAACCTCAACATTGAAAAACAACAACAACCTCAACATTGAAAAACACCAACAAATTCAACAACAACCTCAACAATGAAAAACACCAACAAATTCAACAACAACCTCAACATTGAAAAACACCAACAAATTTAACAACAACCTCAACTTTGAAAAACAACAACAACCTCAACATGGAAAAACACCAACAAATTCAACAACAACCTCAACATTGAAAAACAACAGCAACCTCAAAATTGAAAAACACCAACAAATTCAACAACAACCTCAACATTTAGAGACAACAACCTTAACATTGAAAAACACCAACAAATTCAACAACAACCTCAACAATGAAAAACACCAACAAATTCAACAACAACTTCAACATTGAAAAACACCAACAAATTCAACAACAACCTCGACATTGAAAAACACCGACAAATTCAACAACAACCTCAACATTGAAAAACAACAACAACCTCAAAATTGAAAAACACCAACAAATTCAACAACAACCTCAACATTTAAAAACAACAACAACCTCAACATTGAAAAACACCAACAAATTCAACAACAACCTCGACATTTAAAAACGCCAACAAATTCAACAACGACCTCAACATTGTAAAACACCAACAAATTCAACAACAACCTCAACATTGAAAAACACCAACAAATTCAACAACAACCTCGACATTGAAAAACACCAACAAATTCAACAACAACCTCAAAATTGAAAAACACCAACAAATTCAACAAGAACCTCAACATTGAAAAACAACCACAACCTCAACATTGAAAAACACCAACAAATTCAACAACAACTTCAACATTGAAGAACACCAACAAATTCAACAACAACCTCGAAATTGAAAAACACCAACAAATTCAACAACAACCTCAACATTGAAAAACAACAACAACCTCAACATTGAAAAACACCAACAAATTCAACAACAACCTCAACATTGAAAAACAACAACAACCTCAACATTGAAAAACACCAACAAATTCAACAACAACCTCAACAATGAAAAACACCAACAAATTCAACAACAACCTCAACATTGAAAAACACCAACAAATTTAACAACAACCTCAACTTTGAAAAACAACAACAACCTCAACATGGAAAAACACCAACAAATTCAACAACAACCTCAACATTGAAAAACAACAGCAACCTCAAAATTGAAAAACACCAACAAATTCAACAACAACCTCAACATTTAGAGACAACAACCTCAACATTGAAAAACACCAACAAATTCAACAACAACCTCAACAATGAAAAACACCAACAAATTCAACAACAACTTCAACATTGAAAAACACCAACAAATTCAACAACAACCTCGACATTGAAAAACACCGACAAATTCAACAACAACCTCAACATTGAAAAACAACAACAACCTCAAAATTGAAAAACACCAACAAATTCAACAACAACCTCAACATTTAAAAACAACAACAACCTCAACATTGAAAAACACCAACAAATTCAACAACAACCTCGACATTGAAAAACACCAACAAATTCAACAACAACCTCAACATTGAAAAACTACAACAACCTCAACATTGAAAAACACCAACACATACAACAACAACCTCAACATTGAAAAACAGCAACAAATTCAACAACAACCTCAGCATTGAAAAACACCAACAAATTCAACAACAACCTCAACATTGAAAAACAACAACAACCTCAACATTGAAAAACAACAACAACGTCAACATTGAAAAAGACCAACAAATTCAACAAAAACCTCAACATTGAAAAACAACAACAACCTCAACATTGAAAAACACCAACAAATTCAACAACAACTTCAACATTGAAAAACACCAACAAATTCAACAACAACCTCAACATTGTAAAACACCAACAAATTCAACAACAACCTCAACATTTAAAAACGCCAACAAATTCAACAACAACCTCGAAATTGAAAAACACCAACAAATTCAACAACAACCTCAACATTGAAAAACAACAACAACCTCAACATTGAAAAACAACAACAAATTCAACAACAACCTCAACATTGAAAAACAACAACAACCTCAACATTGAAAAACACCAACAAATTCAACAACAACCTCAACAATGAAAAACACCAACAAATTCAACAACAACCTCAACATTGAAAAACACCAACAAATTTAACAACAACCTTAACTTTGAAAAACAACAACAACCTCAACATGGAAAAACACCAACAAATTCAACAACAACCTCAACATTGAAAAACAACAACAACCTCAAAATTGAAAAACACCAACAAATTCAACAACAACCTCAACATTTAGAGACAACAACAACCTCAACATTGAAAAACACCAACAAATTCAACAACAACCTCAACAATGAAAAACACCAATAAATTCAACAACAACTTCAACATTGAAAAACACCAACAAATTCAACAACAACCTCGACATTGAAAAACACCAACAAATTCAACAACAACCTCAAGATTGAAAAACTACAACAACCTCAACATTGAAAAGCAACAACAAATACAACAACAACCTCAACATTGAAAAACAACAACAACCTCAACATTGAAAAACACCAACAAATTCAACAACAACCTCAACATCGAAAAACAACAACAAACTCAACATTGAAAAACAACAACAACCTCAACATTGAAAAACACCAACAAATTCAACAACAATCTCAACATTGAAAAACAACAACAACCTCAACATTGAAAAACACCAACAAATTCAACAACAACTTCAACATTGAAAAACACCAACAAATTCAACAACAACCTCGAAATTGAAAAACACCAACAAATTCAACAACAACCTCAACATTGAAAAACAACAACAACCTCAACATTGAAAAACACCAACAAATTCAACAACAACCTCAACATTGAAAAACAACAACAACCTCAACATTGAAAAACACCAACAAATTCAACAACAACCTCAACAATGAAAAACACCAACAAATTCAACAACAACCTCAACATTGAAAAACAACAACAACCTCAACATGGAAAAAGAGCAATAAATTCAACAACAACCTCAACATTGAAAAACAACAACAACCACAACATTGAAAAACACCAACAAATTCAACAACAACTTCAACATTGAAAAAGCCAACAAATTCAACAACAACCTCGACATTGAAAAACACCAACAAATTCAACAACAACCTCAACATTGAAAAAAACCAACAAATTCAACAACAACCTCAACATTTAAAAACGCCAACAAATTCAAAAACGACCTCAACATTGTAAAACACCAACAAATTCAACAACAACCTCAACATTGAAAAACACCAACAAATTCAACAACAACCTCGACATTGAAAAACACCAACAAATTCAACAACAACCTCAAAATTGAAAAACACCAACAAATTCAACAAGAACCTCAACATTGAAAAACAACAACAACCTCAACATTGAAAAACACCAACAAATTCAACAACAACTTCAACATTGAAGAACACCAACAAATTCAACAACAACCTCGAAATTGAAAAACACCAACAAATTCAACAACAACCTCAACATTGAAAAACAACAACAACCTCAACATTGAAAAACACCAACAAATTCAACAACAACCTCAACATTGAAAAACAACAACAACCTCAACATTGAAAAACACCAACAAATTCAACAACAACCTCAACAATGAAAAACACTAACAAATTCAACAACAACCTCAACATTGAAAAACACCAACAAATTTAACAACAACCTCAACTTTGAAAAACAACAACAACCTCAACATGGAAAAACACCAACAAATTCAACAACAACCTCAACATTGAAAAACAACAGCAACCTCAAAATTGAAAAACACCAACAAATTCAACAACAACCTCAACATTTAGAGACAACAACCTCAACATTGAAAAACACCAACAAATTCAACAACAACCTCAACAATGAAAAACACCAACAAATTCAACAACAACTTCAACATTGAAAAACACCAACAAATTCAACAACAACCTCGACATTGAAAAACACCGATAAATTCAACAACAACCTCAACATTGAAAAACAACAACAACCTCAAAATTGAAAAACACCAACAAATTCAACAACAACCTCAACATTTAAAAACAACAACAACCTCAACATTGAAAAACACCAACAAATTCAACAACAACCTCGACATTTAAAAACGCCAACAAATTCAACAACAACCTCAACATTGAAAAAAACCAACAAATTCAACAACAACCTCAACATTTAAAAACGCCAACAAATTCAAAAACGACCTCAACATTGTAAAACACCAACAAATTCAACAACAACCTCAACATTGAAAAACACCAACAAATTCAACAACAACCTCGACATTGAAAAACACCAACAAATTCAACAACAACCTCAAAATTGAAAAACACCAACAAATTCAACAAGAACCTCAACATTGAAAAACAACAACAACCTCAACATTGAAAAACACCAACAAATTCAACAACAACTTCAACATTGAAGAACACCAACAAATTCAACAACAACCTCGAAATTGAAAAACACCAACAAATTCAACAACAACCTCAACATTGAAAAACAACAACAACCTCAACATTGAAAAACTCCAACAAATTCAACAACAACCTCAACATTGAAAAACAACAACAACCTCAACATTGAAAAACACCAACAAATTCAACAACAACCTCAACAATGAAAAACACCAACAAATTCAACAACAAGCTCAACATTGAAGAACACCAACAAATTTAACAACAACCTCAACTTTGAAAAACAACAGCAACCTCAACATGGAAAAACACCAACAAATTCAACAACAACCTCAACATTGAAAAACAACAACAACCTCAAAATTGAAAAACACCAACAATATCAACAACAACCTCAACATTGAAAAACAACAACAACCTCAACATTGAAAAACACCAACAAATTCAAAAACAACTTCAGCATTGAAAAACACCATCAAATTCAACAATGACCTCAACATTGAAAAACAACAACAACCTCAACATCGAAAAACACAAACAAATTCAACAACAACCTCAAAATTGAAAAACAACAACAACCTCAACATTGAAAAACACCAACAAATTCAACAACAACCTCAACATTGAAAAACACCAACAAATTCAACAACAACTTCAACATTGAAAAACGCCAACAAATTCAACAACAACCTCGAAATTGAAAAACACCAACAAATTCAACAACAACCTCAACATGGAAAAACACCAACAAATTCAACAACAACCTCAACATTGAAAAACAACAACAACCTCAAAAGTGAAAATCACCAACAAATTCAACAACAACTTCAACATTGAAAAAACCAACAAATTCAACAACAACCTCGACATTGAAAAACACCAACAAATTCAACAACAACCTCAACATTGAAAAAAACCAACAAATTCAACAACAACCTCAACATTTAAAAACGCCAACAAATTCAACAACGACCTCAACATTGTAAAACACCAGCAAATTCAACAACAACCTCAACATTGAAAAACACCAACAAATTAAACAACAACCTCGACATTGAAAAACACCAACAAATTCAACAACAACCTCGACATTGAAAAACACCAACAAATTCAACAACAACCTCAACATTGAAAAACACCAACAATATCAACAACAACCTCAACATTGAAAAACAACAACAACCTCAACATTGAAAAACACCAACAAATTCAAAAACAACTTCAGCATTGAAAAACACCAACAAATTCAACAACAACCTTGACATTGAAAAACACCATCAAATTCAACAATGACCTCAACATTGAAAAACAACAACAACCTCAACATCGAAAAACACAAACAAATTCAACAACAACCTCAATATTGAAAAACAACAACAACCTCAACATTGAAAAACACCAACAAATTCAACAACAACCTCAACATTGAAAAACACCAAAAAATTCAACAACAACCTCAACATTGAAAAACAACAACAACCTCAACTTTGAAAAACACCAACAAATTCAACAACAACCTCAACAATGAAAAACACCAACAAATTCAACAACAACCTCAACATTGAAAAACACCAACAAATCAAACATCAACCTCAACATTGAAAAACAACAACAACCTCAACATGGAAAAACACCAACAAATTCAACAACAACCTCAACATTGAAAAACAACAACAACCTCAAAATTGAAAAACACCAACAAATTCATCAACAGCTTCAACATTGAAAAAACCAACAAATTCAACAACAAACTCGACATTGAAAAACACCAACAAATTCAACAACAACCTCAACATTGAAAAAAAACAACAAATTCAACAACAACCTCAACATTTAAAAACGCCAACAAATTCAACAACGACCTCAACATTGTAAAACACCAACAAATTCAACAACAACCTCAACTTTGAAAAACACCAACAAATTCAACAACAACCTCAGCAATGAAAAACACCAACAAATTCAACAACAACCTCAGCATTGAAAAACACCAACAAATCAAACATCAACCTCAACATTGAAAAACAACAACAACCTCAACATGGAAAAACACCAACAAATTCAACAACAACCTCAACATTGAAAAACAACAACAACCTCAAAATTGAAAAGCACCAACAAATTCAACAACAACTTCAACATTGAAAAAACCAACAAATTCAACAACAACCTCGACATTGAAAAACACCAACAAATTCAACAACAACCTCAATATTGAAAAAAACCAACAAATTCAACAACAACCTCAACATTTAATAACGCCAACAAATTCAACAACGACCTCAACATTGTAAAACACCAACAAATTCAACAACAACCTCAACATTGAAAAACACCAACAAATTCAAAAACAACCTCGACATTGAAAAACACCAACAATTTCAACAACAACCTCAACATTGAAAAACACCAACAAATTCAACAAAAACCTCAACATTGAAAAACAACAACAACCTCAACATTGAAAAACACCAACAAATTCAACAACAACTTCAACATTGAAGAACACCAACAAATTCAACAACAACCTCGAATTTGAAAAACACCAACAAATTCAACAACAACCTCAACATTGAAAAACAACAACAACCTCAACATTGAAAAACTCCAACAAATTCAACAACAACCTCAACATTGAAAAACAACAACAACCTCAACATTGAAAAACACAAACAAATTCAACAACAACCTCAACAATGAAAAACACCAACAAATTCAACAACAACCTCAACATTGAAGAACACCAACAAATTTAACAACAACCTCAACTTTGAAAAACAACAGCAACCTCAACATGGAAAAACACCAACAAATTCAACAACAACCTCAACATTGAAAAACAACAACAACCTCAAAATTGAAAAACACCAACAATATCAACAACAACCTCAACATTGAAAAACAACAACAACCTCAACATTGAAAAACACCAACAAATTCAAAAACAACTTCAGCATTCAAAAACAACAACAACCTCAACATCGAAAAACACAAACAAATTCAACAACAACCTCAATATTGAAAAACAACAACAACCTCAACATTGAAAAACACCAACAAATTCAACAACAACCTCAACATTGAAAAACACCAACAAATTCAACAACAACTTCAACATTGAAAAACCCAACAAATTCAACAACAACCTCGAAATTGAAAAACACCAACAAATTCAACAACAACCTCAACATTGAAAAACACCAACAAATTCAACAACAACCTCAACATTTAAAAACGCCAACAAATTCAACAACGACCTCAACATTGTAAAACACCAACAAATTCAACAAAACCTCAACATTGAAAAACACCAACAAATTCAACAACAACCTCGACATTGAAAAACACCAACAAATTCAACAACAACCTCAACATTGAAAAACAACAACAACCTCAACATTGAAAAACACCAACAAATTCAACAACAACCTCAACATTGAAAAACAACAACAACCTCAACATTGAAAAAAACCAACAAATTCAAAAACAACTTCAGCTTTGAAAAACACCAACAAATTCAACAACAACCTTGACATTGAAAAACACCATCAAATTCAACAACGACCTCAACATTGAAAAACAACAACAACCTCAACATCGAAAAACACCAACAAATTCAACAACAACCTCAATATTGAAAAACAACAACAACCTCAACATTGAAAAACACCAACAAATTCAACAACAACCTCAACATTGAAAAACACCAACAAATTCAACAACAACCTCAACATTGAAAAACAACAACAACCTCAACTTTGAAAAACACCAACAAATTCAACAACAACCTCAACAATGAAAAACACCAACAAATTCAACAACAACCTCAACATTGAAAAACACCAACAAATCAAACATCAACCTCAACATTGAAAAACAACAACAACCTCAACATGGAAAAACACCAACAAATTCAACAACAACCTCAACATTGAAAAACACAACAACCTCAAAATTGAAAAACACCAACAAATTCAACAACAACTTCAACATTGAAAAAACCAACAAATTCAACAACAACCTCGACATTGAAAAACACCAACAAATTCAACAACAACCTCAACATTGAAAAAAACCAACAAATTCAACAACAAGCTCAACATTTGAAAACGCCAACAAATTCAACAACGACCTCAACATTGTAAAACACCAGCAAATTCAACAACAACCTCAACATTGAAAAACACCAACAAATTCAACAACAACCTCGACATTGAAAAACACCAACAAATTCAACAACAACCTCGACATTGAAAAACACCAACAAATTCAACAACAACCTCAACATTGAAAAACAACAACAACCTCAACATTGAAAAACACCAACAATATCAACAACAACCTCAACATTGAAAAACAACAACAACCTCAACATTGAAAAACACCAACAAATTCAAAAACAACTTCAGCATTGAAAAACACCAACAAATTCAACAACAACCTTGACATTGAAAAACACCATCAAATTCAACAATGACCTCAACATTGAAAAACAACAACTACCTCAACATCGAAAAACACAAACAAATTCAACAACAACCTCAATATTGAAAAACAACAACAACCTCAACATTGAAAAAGACCAACAAATTCAACAACAACCTCAACATTGAAAAACACCAACAAATTCAACAACAACCTCAACATTGAAAAACAACAACAACCTCAACTTTGAAAAACACCAACAAATTCAACAACAACCTCAACAATGAAAAACACCAACAAATTCAACAACAACCTCAACATTGAAAAACACCTACAAATCAAACATCAACCTCAACATTGAAAAACAACAACAACCTCAACATGGAAAAACACCAACAAATTCAACAACAACCTCAACATTGAAAAACAACAACAACCTCAAAATTGAAAAACACCAACAAATTCAACAACAACTTCAACATTGAAAAAACCAACAAATTCAACAACAAACTCGACATTGAAAAACACCAACAAATTCAACAACAACCTCAACATTGAAAAAAACAACAAATTCAACAACAACCTCAACATTTAAAAAAGCCAACAAATTCAACAACGACCTCAACATTGTAAAACACCAACAAATTCAACAACAACCTCAACATTGAAAAACACCAACAAATTCAACAACAACCTCGACATTGAAAAACACCAACAAATTCAACAAAAACCTCAACATTGAAAAACAACAACAACTTCAACATTGAAAAACACCAACAAATTCAACAACAACTTCAACATTGAAGAACACCAACAAATTCAACAACAACCTCGAATTTGAAAAACACCAACAAATTCAACAACAACCTCAACATTGAAAAACACCAACAACCTCAACATTGAAAAACTCCAACAAATTCAACAACAACCTCAACATTGAAAAACAACAACAACCTCAACATTGAAAAACACCAACAAATTCAACAACAACCTCAACAATGAAAAACACCAACAAATTCAACAACAACCTCAACATTGAAGAACACCAACAAATTTAACAACAACCTCAACTTTGAAAAACAACAGCAACCTCAACATGGAAAAACACCAACAAATTCAACAACAACCTCAACATTGAAAAACAACAACAACCTCAAAATTGAAAAACACCAACAATATCAACAACAACCTCAACATTGAAAAACAACAACAACCTCAACATTGAAAAACACCAACAAATTCAAAAACAACTTCAGCATTGAAAAACACCATCAAATTCAAAAATGACCTCAACATTGAAAAACAACAACAACCTCAACATCGAAAAACACAAACAAATTCAACAACAACCTCAAAATTGAAAAACAACAACAACCTCAACATTGAAAAACACCAACAAATTCAACAACAACCTCAACATTGAAAAACACCAACAAATTCAACAACAACTTCAACATTGAAAAACGCCAACAAATTCAACAACAACCTCGAAATTGAAAAACACCAACAAATTCAACAACAACCTCAACATGGAAAAACACCAACAAATTCAACAACAACCTCAACATTGAAAAACAACAACAACCTCAAAATTGAAAAACACCAACAAATTCAACAACAACTTCAACATTGAAAAAACCAACAAATTCAACAACAACCTCGACATTGAAAAACACCAACAAATTCAACAACAACCTCAACATTGAAAAAAACCAACAAATTCAACAACAACCTCAACATTTAAAAACGCCAACAAATTCAACAACGACCTCAACATTGTAAAACACCAGCAAATTCAACAACAACCTCAACATTGAAAAACACCAACAAATTAAACAACAACCTCGACATTGAAAAACACCAACAAATTCAACAACAACCTCGACATTGAAAAACACCAACAAATTCAACAACAACCTCAACATTGAAAAACAACAACAACCTCAACATTGAAAAACACCAACAAATTCAAAAACAACTTCAGCATTGAAAAACACCAACAAATTCAACAACAACCTTGACATTGAAAAACACCATCAAATTCAACAATGACCTCAACATTGAAAAACAACAACAACCTCAACATCGAAAAACACAAACAAATTCAACAACAACCTCAATATTGAAAAACAACAACAACCTCAACATTGAAAAACACCAACAAATTCAACAACAACCTCAACATTGAAAAACACCAAAAAATTCAACAACAACCTCAACATTGAAAAACAACAACAACCTCAACTTTGAAAAACACCAACAAATTCAACAACAGCCTCAACAATGAAAAACACCAACAAATTCAACAACAACCTCAACATTGAAAAACACCAACAAATCAAACATCAACCTCAACATTGAAAAACAACAACAACCTCAACATGGAAAAACACCAACAAATTCAACAACAACCTCAACATTGAAAAACAACAACAACCTCAAAATTGAAAAACACCAACAAATTCAACAACAGCTTCAACATTGAAAAAACCAACAAATTCAACAACAAACTCGACATTGAAAAACACCAACAAATTCAACAACAACCTCAACATTGAAAAAAAACAACAAATTCAACAACAACCTCAACATTTAAAAACGCCAACAAATTCAACAACGACCTCAACATTGTAAAACACCAACAAATTCAACAACAACCTCAACATTGAAAAACACCAACAAATTCAACAACAACCTCGACATTGAAAAACACCAACAAATTCAACAACAACCTCAACATTGAAAAACACCAACAAATTCAACAACAACCTCAACATTGAAAAACAACAACAACCTCAACTTTGAAAAACACCAACAAATTCAACAACAACCTCAACAATGAAAAACACCAACAAATTCAACAACAACCTCAACATTGAAAAACACCAACAAATCAAACATCAACCTCAACATTGAAAAACAACAACAACCTCAACATGGAAAAACACCAACAAATTCAACAACAACCTCAACATTGAAAAATAACAACAACCTCAAAATTGAAAAGCACCAACAAATTCAACAACAACTTCAACATTGAAAAAACCAACAAATTCAACAACAACCTCGACATTGAAAAACACCAACAAATTCAACAACAACCTCAACATTGAAAAAAACCAACAAATTCAACAACAACCTCAACATTTAATAACGCCAACAAATTCAACAACGACCTCAACATTGTAAAACACCAACAAATTCAACAACAACCTCAACATTGAAAAACACCAACAAATTCAAAAACAACCTCGACATTGAAAAACACCAACAAATTCAACAACAACCTCAACATTGAAAAACACCAACAAATTCAACAAAAACCTCAACATTGAAAAACAACAACAACCTCAACATTGAAAAACACCAACAAATTCAACAACAACTTCAACATTGAAGAACACCAACAAATTCAACAACAACCTCGAATTTGAAAAACACCAACAAATTCAACAACAACCTCAACATTGAAAAACAACAACAACCTCAACATTGAAAATTCCAACAAATTCAACAACAACGTCAACATTGAAAAACAACAACAACCTCAACATTGAAAAACACAAACAAATTCAACAACAACCTCAACAATGAAAAACACCAACAAATTCAACAACAACCTCAACATTGAAGAACACCAACAAATTTAACAACAACCTCAACTTTGAAAAACAACAGCAACCTCAACATGGAAAAACACCAACAAATTCAACAACAACCTCAACATTGAAAAACAACAACAACCTCAAAATTGAAAACACCAACAATATCAACAACAACCTCAACATTGAAAAACAACAACAACCTCAACATTGAAAAACACCAACAAATTCAAAAACAACTTCAGCATTGAAAAACACCAACAAATTCAACAACAACCTTGACATTGAAAAACACCATCAAATTCAACAATGACCTCAACATTGAAAAACAACAACAACCTCAACATCGAAAAACACAACCAAATTCAACAACAACCTCAATATTGAAAAACAACAACAACCTCAACATTGAAAAACACCAACAAATTCAACAACAACCTCAACATTGAAAAACACCAACAAATTCAACAACAACTTCAACATTGAAAAACACCAACAAATTCAACAACAACCTCGAAATTGAAAAACACCAACAAATTCAACAACAACCTCAACATTGAAAAACACCAACAAATTCAACAACAACCTCAACATTTAAAAACGCCAACAAATTCAACAACGACCTCAACATTGTAAAACACCAACAAATTCAACAAAACCTCAACATTGAAAAACACCAACAAATTCAACAACAACCTCGACATTGAAAAACACCAACAAATTCAACAACAACCTCAACATTGAAAAACAACAACAACCTCAACATTGAAAAACACCAACAAATTCAACAACAACCTCAACATTGAAAAACAACAACAACCTCAACATTGAAAAAAACCAACAAATTCAAAAACAACTTCAGCATTGAAAAACACCAACAAATTCAACAACAACCTCAACATTGAAAAACACCAACAAATTCAACAACAACCTCAACATTGAAAAACAACAACAACCTCAACTTTGAAAAACACCAACAAATTCAACAACAACCTCAACAATGAAAAACACCAACAAATTCAACAACAACCTCAACATTGAAAAACACCAACAAATCAAACATCAACCTCAACATTGAAAAACAACAACAACCTCAACATGGAAAAACACCAACAAATTCAACAACAACCTCAACATTGAAAAACACAACAACCTCAAAATTGAAAAACACCAACAAATTCAACAACAACTTCAACATTGAAAAAACCAACAAATTCAACAACAACCTCGACATTGAAAAACACCAACAAATTCAACAACAACCTCAACATTGAAAAAAACCAACAAATTCAACAACAAGCTCAACATTTAAAAACGCCAACAAATTCAACAACGACCTCAACATTGTAAAACACCAGCAAATTCAACAACAACCTCAACATTGAAAAACACCAACAAATTCAACAACAACCTCGACATTGAAAAACACCAACAAATTCAACAACAACCTCGACATTGAAAAACACCAACAAATTCAACAACAACCTCAACATTGAAAAACAACAACAACCTCAACATTGAAAAACACCAACAATATCAACAACAACCTCAACATTGAAAAACAACAACAACCTCAACATTGAAAAACACCAACAAATTCAAAAACAACTTCAGCATTGAAAAACACCAACAAATTCAACAACAACCTTGACATTGAAAAACACCATCAAATTCAACAATGACCTCAACATTGAAAAACAACAACAACCTCAACATCGAAAAACACAAACAAATTCAACAACAACCTCAATATTGAAAAACAACAACAACCTCAACATTGAAAAAGACCAACAAATTCAACAACAACCACAACATTGAAAAACACCAACAAATTCAACAACAACCTCAACATTGAAAAACAACAACAACCTCAACTTTGAAAAACACCAACAAATTCAACAACAACCTCAACAATGAAAAACACCAACAAATTCAACAACAACCTCAACATTGAAAAACACCTACAAATCAAACATCAACCTCAACATTGAAAAACAACAACAACCTCAACATGGAAAAACACCAACAAATTCAACAACAACCTCAACATTGAAAAACAACAACAACCTCAAAATTGAAAAACACCAACAAATTCAACAACAACTTCAACATTGAAAAAACCAACAAATTCAACAACAAACTCGACATTGAAAAACACCAACAAATTCAACAACAACCTCAACATTGAAAAAAAACAACAAATTCAACAACAACCTCAACATTTAAAAAAGCCAACAAATTCAACAACGACCTCAACATTGTAAAACACCAACAAATTCAACAACAACCTCAACATTGAAAAACACCAACAAATTCAACAACAACCTCGACATTGAAAAACACCAACAAATTCAACAACAACTTCAACATTGAAAAACACCAACAAATTCAACAACAACCTCAACATTGAAAAACAACAACAACCTCAACTTTGAAAAACACCAACAAATTCAACAACAACCTCAACAATGAAAAACACCAACAAATTCAACAACAACCTCAACATTGAAAAACACCAACAAATCAAACATCAACCTCAACATTGAAAAACAACAACAACCTCAACATGGAAAAACACCAACAAATTCAACAACAACCTCAACATTGAAAAACAATAACAACCTCAAAATTGAAAAACACCAACAAATTCAACAACAACTTCAACATTGAAAAAACCAACAAATTCAACAACAACCTCGACATTGAAAAACACCAACAAATTCAACAACAACCTCAACATTGAAAAAAACCAACAAATTCAACAACAACCTCAACATTTAATAACGCCAACAAATTCAACAACGACCTCAACATTGTAAAACACCAACAAATTCAACAACAACCTCAACATTGAAAAACACCAACAAATTCAAAAACAACCTCGACATTGAAAAACACCAACAAATTCAACAAGAACCTCAACATTGAAAAACACCAACAAATTCAACAAAAACCTCAACATTGAAAAACAACAACAACCTCAACATTGAAAAACAGCAACAAATTCAACAACAACTTCAACATTGAAGAACACCAACAAATTCAACAACAACCTCGAATTTGAAAAACACCAACAAATTCAACAACAACCTCAACATTGAAAACCTCCAACAAATTCAACAACAACCTCAACATTGAAAAACAACAACAACCTCAACATTGAAAAACACCAACAAATTCAACAACAACCTCAACAATGAAAAACACCAACAAATTCAACAACAACCTCAACATTGAAGAACACCAACAAATTTAACAACAACCTCAACTTTGAAAAACAACAGCAACCTCAACATGGAAAAACAACAACAAATTCAACAACAACCTCAACATTGAAAAACAACAACAACCTCAAAATTGAAAAACACCAACAAATTCAACAACAACCTCAACATTTAGAGACAACAACAACCTCAACATTGAAAAACACCAACAAACTCAACAACAACCTCAACAATGAAAAACACCAACAAATTCAACAACAACTTCAACATTGAAAAACACCAACAAATTCAACAACAACCTCGACATTGAAAAACACCAACAAATTCAACAACAACCTCAATATTGAAAAACTACAACAACCTCAACATTGAAAAGCACCAACAAATACAACAACAACCTCAACATTGAAAAACAACAACAACCTCAACATTGAAAAACACCAACAAATTCAACAACAACCTCAACATCGAAAAACAACAACAACCTCAACATTGAAAAACAACAACAACCTCAACGTTGAAAAACACCAACAAATTCAACAACAACCTCAACATTGAAAAAAAACAACAACCTCATCATTGAAAAACACCAAGAAATTCAACAACAACTTCAACATTGAAAAACACCAAGAAATTCAACAACAACCTCGAAATTGAAAAACACCAACAAATTCAACAACAACCTCAACATTGAAAAACAACAACAACCTCAACATTGAAAAACACCAACAAATTCAACAACAACCTCAACATTGAAAAACAACAACAACCTGAACATTGAAAAACACCAACAAATTCAACAACAACCTCAACAATGAAAAACACCAACAAATTCAACAACAACCTCAACATTGAAAAACACCAACAAATTTAACAACAACCTCAACTTTGAAAAACAACAACAACCACAACATCGAAAAAGACCAACAAATTCAACAACAACCTCAACATTGAAAAACAACAACAACCTCAAAATTGAAAAACACCAACAAATTCAACAACAACCTCAACATTGTAAAACAACAACAACCTCAAAATTGAAAAACACCAACAAATTCAACAACAATTCAACATTGAAAAAACCAACAAATTCAACAACAACCTCGACATTGAAAAACACCAACAAATTCAACAACAACCTCAACATTGAAAAAAACCAACAAATTCAACAACAACCTCAACATTTAAAAACGCCAACAAATTCAAAAACGACCTCAACATTGTAAAACACCAACAAATTCAACTACAACCTCAACATTGAAAAACACCAACAAATTCAACAACAACCTCGACATTGAAAAACACCAACAAATTCAACAACAACCTCAACATTGAAAAACACCAACAAATTCAACAACAACCTCAACATTGAAAAACAACAACAACCTCAACATTGAAAAACACCAGCAAATTCAACAACAACTTCAACATGGAAGAACACCAACAAATTCAACAACAACCTCGAAATTGAAAACACCAACAAATTCAACAACAACCTCAACATTGAAAAACAACAACAACCTCAACATTGAAAAACAACAACAAATTCAACAACAACCTCAACATTGAAAAACAACAACAACCTCAACATTGAAAAACACCAACAAATTCAACAACAACCACAACAATGAAAAACACCAACAAATTCAACAACAACCTCAACATTGAAAAACACCAACAAATTTAACAACAACCTCAACTTTGAAAAACAACAACAACCTCAACATGGAAAAACACCAACAAATTCAACAACAACCTCAACATTGAAAAACAACAACAACCTAAAAATTGAAAAACAACAACAAATTCAACAACAACCTCAACATTTAGAGACAACAACAACGTCAACATTGAAAAACACCAACAAATTCAACAACAACCTCAACAATGAAAAACATCAACAAATTCAACAACAACTTCAACATTGAAAAACACCAACAAATTCAACAACAACCTCGACATTGAAAAACACCAACAAATTCAACAACAACCTCAACATTGAAAAACTACAACAACCTCAACATTGAAAAGCACCAACAAATAAAACAACAACCTCAACATTGAAAAACAGCAACAACCTCAACATTGAAAAACACCAACAAATTCAACAACAACCTCAACATCGAAAAACAACAACAACTTCAACATTGAAAAACACCAACAAATTCAACAACAACCTCAACAATGAAAAACACCAACAAATTCAACAACAACCTCAACATTGAAAAAAACCAACAAATTCAACAACAACCTCAACATTTAAAAACGCCAACAAATTCAAAAACGACCTCAACATTGTAAAACACCAACAAATTCAACTACAACCTCAACATTGAAAAACACCAACAAATTCAACAACAACCTCGACATTGAAAAACACCAACAAATTCAACAACAACCTCAACATTGAAAAACACCAACAAATTCAACAACAACCTCAACATTGAAAAACAACAACAACCTCAACATTGAAAAACACCAGCAAATTCAACAACAACTTCAACATGGAAGAACACCAACAAATTCAACAACAACCTCGAAATTGAAAAACACCAACAAATTCAACAACAACCTCAACATTGAAAAACGACAACAACCTCAACATTGAAAAACAACAACAAATTCAACAACAACCTCAACATTGAAAAACAACAACAACCTCAACATTGAAAAACACCAACAAATTCAAAAACAACCTCAACAATGAAAAACACCAACAAATTCAACAACAACCTCAACATTGAAAAACACCAACAAATTTAACAACAACCTCAACTTTGAAAAACAACAACAACCTCAACATGGAAAAACACCAACAAATTCAACAACAACCTCAACATTGAAAAACAACAACAACCTCAACATTGAAAAACACCAACAAATTCAACAACAACCTCAACATTTAGAGACAACAACAACGTCAACATTGAAAAACACCAACAAATTCAACAACAACCTCAACAATGAAAAACACCAACAAATTCAACAACAACTTCAACATTGAAAAACACCAACAAATTCAACAACAACCTCGACATTGAAAAACACCAACAAATTCAACAACAACCTCAACATTGAAAAACTACAACAACCTCAACATTGAAAAGCACCAACAAATACAACAACAACCTCAACATTGAAAAACAGCAACAACCTCAACATTGAAAAACACCAACAAATTCAACAACAACCTCAACATCGAAAAACAACAACAACTTCAACATTGAAAAACACCAACAAATTCAACAACAACCTCAACAATGAAAAACACCAACAAATTCAACAACAACTTCAACATTGAAAAACACCAACAAATTCAACAACAACCTCGACATTGAAAAACACCAACAAATTCAACAACAACCTCAACATTGAAAAACTACAACAACCTCAACATTGAAAAGCACCAACAAATACAACAACAACCTCAACATTGAAAAACAGCAACAACCTCAACATTGAAAAACACCAACAAATTCAACAACAACCTCAACATTGAAAAACAACAACAACCTCAACATTTAAAAACACATACAAATTCAACAACAACTTCAACATTGAAAAACACCAACAGATTCAACAACAACCTCGAATTTGAAAAACACCAACAAATTCAACAACAACCTCAACATTGAAAAACAACAACAACCTCAACATTGAAAAACACCAACAAATTCAACAACAACCTCAACATTGAAAAACAACAACAACCTCAACATTGAAAAACACCAACAAATTCAACAACAGCCTCAACAATGAAAAACACCAACAAATTCAACAACAACCTCAACATTGAAAAACACCAACAAATTTAACAACAACCTCAACTTTGAAAAACAACAACAACCTCAACATGGAAAAAGACCAACAAATGCAACAACAACCTCAACATTGAAAAACAACAACAACCTCAAAATTGAAATACACCAACAAATTCAACAACAACCTCAACATTTAAAAACAACAACAACCTCAACATTGAAAAACACCAACAAATTCAACAACAACCTCAACAATGAAAAACACCAACAAATTCAACAACAACTTCAACATTGAAAAACACCAACAAATTCAACAACAACCTCGACATTGAAAAACACCAACAAATTCAACAACAACCTCAACATTGAAAAACTACAACAACCTCAACATTGAAAAGCACCAACAAATACAACAACAACCTCAACATTGAAAAACTGCAACAACCTCAACATTGAAAAACACCAACAAATTCAACAACAACCTCAACATCGAAAAACAACAACAACTTCAACATTGAAAAACACCAACAAATTCAACAACAACCTCAACAATGAAAAACACCAACAAATTCAACAACAACTTCAACATTGAAAAACACCAACAAATTCAACAACAACCTCGACATTGAAAAACACCAACAAATTCAACAACAACCTCAACATTGAAAAACTACAACAACCTCAACATTGAAAAGCACCAACAAATACAACAACAACCTCAACATTGAAAAACAGCAACAACCTCAACATTGAAAAACACCAACAAATTCAACAACAACCTCAACATTGAAAAACAACAACAACCTCAACATTTAAAAACACATACAAATTCAACAACAACTTCAACATTGAAAAACACCAACAGATTCAACAACAACCTCGAATTTGAAAAACACCAACAAATTCAACAACAACCTCAACATTGAAAAACAACAACAACCTCAACATTGAAAAACACCAACAAATTCAACAACAACCTCAACATTGAAAAACAACAACAACCTCAACATTGAAAAACACCAACAAATTCAACAACAGCCTCAACAATGAAAAACACCAAAAAATTCAACAACAACCTCAACATTGAAAAACACCAACAAATTTAACAACAACCTCAACTTTGAAAAACAACAACAACCTCAACATGGAAAAAGACCAACAAATGCAACAACAACCTCAACATTGAAAAACAACAACAACCTCAAAATTGAAATACACCAACAAATTCAACAACAACCTCAACATTTAAAAACAACAACAACCTCAACATTGAAAAACACCAACAAATTCAACAACAACCTCAACATTGAAAAACACATACAAATTCAACAACAACTTCAACATTGAAAAACACCAACAAATTCAACAACAACCTCGACATTGAAAAACACCAACAAATTCAACAACAACCTCAACATTGACAAACGACAACAACCTCAACATTGAAAAACACCAACAAATACAACAACAACCTCAACATTGAAAAACAACAACAACCTCAACATTGAAAAACAGCAACAAATTCAACAACAACCTCAGCATTGAAAAACACCAACAAATTCAACAACAACCTCAACATTGAAAAACAACAACAACTTCAACATTGGAAAACAACAACAACCTCAACATTGAAAAACACCAACAAATTCAACAACAACCTCAACATTGAAAAACAAAAACAACCTCAACATTGAAAAACACCAACAAATTCAACAACAACTTCAACATTGTGAAACACCAACAAATTCAACAACAACCTCGAAATTGAAAAACACCAACAAATTCAACAACAACCTCAACATTGAAAAACAACAACAACCTCAACATTGAAAAACACCAACAAATTCAACAACCTCAACACTGAAAAACAACAACAACCTCAACATTGAAAAACACCAACAAATTCAAAAACAACCTCAACATTGAAAAACAACAACAACCTCAACATTGAAAAACAACAACAACCTCAAAATTGAAAAACACCAATAAATTCAACAACAACCTCAACATTGAAAAACAACAACAACCTCAACATTGAAAAACACCAACAAATTCAACAACAACTTCAAGATTGAAGAAAACCAACAAATTCAACAACAACCTCGACAATGAAAAACACCAACAAATTCAACAACAACCTCAACATTGAAAAACACCAACAAATTTAACAACAACCTCAACATTTAAAAACGCCAACAAATTCAACAACGACCTCAACATTGTAAAACACCAACAAATTCAACAACAACCTCAACATTGAAAAACACCAACAAATTCAACAACAACCTCGACATTGAAAAACACCAACAAATTCAACAACAACCTCAACATTGAAAAACAACAACAACCTCAACATTGAAAAACACCAACAAATTCAACAAAAACCTCAACATTGAAAAACAACAACAACCTCAACATTGAAAAACACCAACAAATTCAACAACAACTTAAACATTGAAAAACACCAACAAATTCAACAACAACCTCGACATTGAAAAACACCATCAAATTCAACAACGACCTCAACATTGAAAAACAACAACAACCTCAACATTGAAAAACACCAACAATTTCAACAACAACCTCAACATTGAAAAACACCAACAAATTCAACAACAGCCTCAACATTGATAAAACACCAACAACCTCAACATTGAAAAACACCAACAAATTCAACAACAACCTCAACAATGAAAAACACCAACAAATTCAACAACAACCTCAACATTGAAAAACACCAACAAATTAAACATCAACCTCAACTTTGAAAAACAACAACAACCTCAACATGGAAAAACACCAACAAATTCAGCAACAACCTCAACATTGAAAAACAACAACAACCTCAAAATTGAAAAACACCAACAAATTCAACAACAACCTCAACATTGAAAAACAACAACAACCACAACATTGAAAAAAACCAACAAATTCAACAACAACTTCAACATTGAAAAAACCAACAAATTCAACAACAACCTCGACATTGAAAAACACCAACACATTCAACAACAACCTCAACATTGAAAAACACCAACAAATTCAACAACAACCTCAACATTTAAAAACGCCAACAAATTCAACAGCGACCTCAACATTGTAAAACACCAACAAATTCAACAACAACCTCAACATTGAAAAACACCAACAAATTCAATAACAACCTCAACATTGAAAAACAACAACAACCTCAACATTGAAAAACACCAACAAATTCAACAACAACTTCAACATTGAAAAACACCAACAAATTCAACAACAACCTCGAAATTGAAAAACACCAACAAATTCAACAACAACCTCAACATTGAAAAACAACAACAACCTCAACATTTAAAAACGCCAACAAATTCAAAAACAACCTCAACATTGTAAAACACCAACAAATTCAACTACAACCTCAACATTGAAAAACACCAACAAATTCAACAACAACCTCGACATTGAAAAACACCAACAAATTCAACAACAACCTCAACATTGAAAAACACCAACAAATTCAACAACAACCTCAACATTGAAAAACAACAACAACCTCAACATTGAAAAACACCAGCAAATTCAACAACAACTTCAACATGGAAGAACACCAACAAATTCAACAACAACCTCGAAATTGAAAAACACCAACAAATTCAACAACAACCTCAACATTGAAAAACGACAACAACCTCAACATTGAAAAACAACAACAAATTCAACAACAACCTCAACATTGAAAAACAACAACAACCTCAACATTGAAAAACACCAACAAATTCAAAAACAACCTCAACAATGAAAAACACCAACAAATTCAACAACAACCTCAACATTGAAAAACACCAACAAATTTAACAACAACCTCAACTTTGAAAAACAACAACAACCTCAACATGGAAAAACACCAACAAATTCAACAACAACCTCAACATTGAAAAACAACAACAACCTCAACATTGAAAAACACCAACAAATTCAACAACAACCTCAACATTTAGAGACAACAACAACGTCAACATTGAAAAACACCAACAAATTCAACAACAACCTCAACAATGAAAAACACCAACAAATTCAACAACAACTTCAACATTGAAAAACACCAACAAATTCAACAACAACCTCGACATTGAAAAACACCAACAAATTCAACAACAACCTCAACATTGAAAAACTACAACAACCTCAACATTGAAAAGCACCAACAAATACAACAACAACCTCAACATTGAAAAACAGCAACAACCTCAACATTGAAAAACACCAACAAATTCAACAACAACCTCAACATCGAAAAACAACAACAACTTCAACATTGAAAAACACCAACAAATTCAACAACAACCTCAACAATGAAAAACACCAACAAATTCAACAACAACTTCAACATTGAAAAACACCAACAAATTCAACAACAACCTCGACATTGAAAAACACCAACAAATTCAACAACAACCTCATCATTGAAAAACTACAACAACCTCAACATTGAAAAGCACCAACAAATACAACAACAACCTCAACATTGAAAAACAGCAACAACCTCAACATTGAAAAACACCAACAAATTCAACAACAACCTCAACATTGAAAAACAACAACAACCTCAACATTTAAAAACACATACAAATTCAACAACAACTTCAACATTGAAAAACACCAACAGATTCAACAACAACCTCGAATTTGAAAAACACCAACAAATTCAACAACAACCTCAACATTGAAAAACAACAACAACCTCAACATTGAAAAACACCAACAAATTCAACAACAACCTCAACATTGAAAAACAACAACAACCTCAACATTGAAAAACACCAACAAATTCAACAACAGCCTCAACAATGAAAAACACCAACAAATTCAACAACAACCTCAACATTGAAAAACACCAACAAATTTAACAACAACCTCAACTTTGAAAAACAACAACAACCTCAACATGGAAAAAGACCAACAAATGCAACAACAACCTCAACATTGAAAAACAACAACAACCTCAAAATTGAAATACACCAACAAATTCAACAACAACCTCAACATTTAAAAACAACAACAACCTCAACATTGAAAAACACCAACAAATTCAACAACAACCTCAACAATGAAAAACACCAACAAATTCAACAACAACTTCAACATTGAAAAACACAACAAATTCAACAACAACCTCGACATTGAAAAACACCAACAAATTCAACAACAACCTCAACATTGAAAAACTACAACAACCTCAACATTGAAAAGCACCAACAAATACAACAACAACCTCAACATTGAAAAACTGCAACAACCTCAACATTGAAAAACACCAACAAATTCAACAACAACCTCAACATCGAAAAACAACAACAACTTCAACATTGAAAAACACCAACAAATTCAACAACAACCTCAACAATGAAAAACACCAACAAATTCAACAACAACTTCAACATTGAAAAACACCAACAAATTCAACAACAACCTCGACATTGAAAAACACCAACAAATTCAACAACAACCTCAACATTGAAAAACTACAACAACCTCAACATTGAAAAGCACCAACAAATACAACAACAACCTCAACATTGAAAAACAGCAACAACCTCAACATTGAAAAACACCAACAAATTCAACAACAACCTCAACATTGAAAAACAACAACAACCTCAACATTTAAAAACACATACAAATTCAACAACAACTTCAACATTGAAAAACACCAACAGATTCAACAACAACCTCGAATTTGAAAAACACCAACAAATTCAACAACAACCTCAACATTGAAAAACAACAACAACCTCAACATTGAAAAACACCAACAAATTCAACAACAACCTCAACATTGAAAAACAACAACAACCTCAACATTGAAAAACACCAACAAATTCAACAACAGCCTCAACAATGAAAAACACCAACAAATTCAACAACAACCTCAACATTGAAAAACACCAACAAATTTAACAACAACCTCAACTTTGAAAAACAACAACAACCTCAACATGGAAAAAGACCAACAAATGCAACAACAACCTCAAAATTGAAAAACAACAACAACCTCAAAATTGAAATACACCAACAAATTCAACAACAACCTCAACATTTAAAAACAACAACAACCTCAACATTGAAAAACACCAACAAATTCAACAACAACCTCAACATTGAAAAACACATACAAATTCAACAACAACTTCAACATTGAAAAACACCAACAAATTCAACAACAACCTCGACATTGAAAAACACCAACAAATTCAACAACAACCTCAACATTGACAAACGACAACAACCTCAACATTGAAAAACACCAACAAATACAACAACAACCTCAACATTGAAAAACAACAACAACCTCAACATTGAAAAACAGCAACAAATTCAACAACAACCTCAGCATTGAAAAACACCAACAAATTCAACAACAACCTCAACATTGAAAAACAACAACAACTTCAACATTGGAAAACAACAACAACCTCAACATTGAAAAACACCAACAAATTCAACAACAACCTCAACATTGAAAAACAAAAACAACCTCAACATTGAAAAACACCAACAAATTCAACAACAACTTCAACATTGTGAAACACCAACAAATTCAACAACAACCTCGAAATTGAAAAACACCAACAAATTCAACAACAACCTCAACATTGAAAAACAACAACAACCTCAACATTGAAAAACACCAACAAATTCAACAACCTCAACACTGAAAAACAACAACAACCTCAACATTGAAAAACACCAACAAATTCAAAAACAACCTCAACATTGAAAAACAACAACAACCTCAACATTGAAAAACAACAACAACCTCAAAATTGAAAAACACCAATAAATTCAACAACAACCTCAACATTGAAAAACAACAACAACCTCAACATTGAAAAACACCAACAAATTTAACAACAACCTCAACATTTAAAAACGCCAACAAATTCAACAACGACCTCAACATTGTAAAACACCAACAAATTCAACAACAACCTCAACATTGAAAAACACCAACAAATTCAACAACAACCTCGACATTGAAAAACACCAACAAATTCAACAACAACCTCAACATTGAAAAACAACAACAACCTCAACATTGAAAAACACCAACAAATTCAACAAAAACCTCAACATTGAAAAACAACAACAACCTCAACATTGAAAAACACCAACAAATTCAACAACAACTTAAACATTGAAAAACACCAACAAATTCAACAACAACCTCAACATTGAAAAACACCATCAAATTCAACAACGACCTCAACATTGAAAAACAACAACAACCTCAACATTGAAAAACACCAACAATTTCAACAACAACCTCAACATTGAAAAACACCAACAAATTCAACAACAGCCTCAACATTGATAAAACACCAACAACCTCAACATTGAAAAACACCAACAAATTCAACAACAACCTCAACAATGAAAAACACCAACAAATTCAACAACAACCTCAACATTGAAAAACACCAACAAATTAAACATCAACCTCAACTTTGAAAAACAACAACAACCTCAACATGGAAAAACACCAACAAATTCAGCAACAACCTCAACATTGAAAAACAACAACAACCTCAAAATTGAAAAACACCAACAAATTCAACAACAACCTCAACATTGAAAAACAACAACAACCACAACATTGAAAAAAACCAACAAATTCAACAACAACCTCGACATTGAAAAACACCAACACATTCAACAACAACCTCAACATTGAAAAACACCAACAAATTCAACAACAACCTCAACATTTAAAAACGCCAACAAATTCAACAGCGACCTCAACATTGTAAAACACCAACAAATTCAACAACAACCTCAACATTGAAAAACACCAAGAAATTCAATAACAACCTCAACATTGAAAAACAACAACAACCTCAACATTGAAAAACACCAACAAATTCAACAACAACTTCAACATTGAAAAACACCAACAAATTCAACAACAACCTCGAAATTGAAAAACACCAACAAATTCAACAACAACCTCAACATTGAAAAACAACAACAACCTCAACATGGAAAAACACCAACAAATTCAACAACATCAACATTGAAAAACAACAACAACCTCAACTTTGAAAAACACCAACAAATTCAAAAACAACCTCAACATTGAAAAACAACAACAACCTCAACATTGAAAAACAACAACAACCTCAACATTGAAAAACACCAATAAATTCATCAACAACCTCAACATTGAAAAACAACAACAACCTCAACATTGAAAAACAACAACAAATTCAACAACAACTTCAAGATTGAAAAAAACCAACAAATTCAACAACAACCTCAACATTGAAAAACACCAACAAATTCAACAACAACCTCAATATTGAAAAACACCAACAAATTCAACAACAACCTCAACATTGAAAAACAACAACAACCTCAACTTTGAAAAACACCAACAAATTCAACAACAACCTCAACAATGAAAAACACCAACAAATTCAACAACAACCTCAACATTGAAAAACACCAACAAATCAAACATCAACCTCAACATTGAAAAACAACAACAACCTTAACATGGAAAAACACCAACAAATTCAACAACAACCTCAACATTGAAAAACAACAACAACCTCAAAATTGAAAAACACCAACAAATTCAACAACAACTTCAACATTGAAAAAACCAACAAATTCAACAACAACCTCGACATTGAAAAACACCGACAAATTCAACAACAACCTCAACATTGAAAAAAACCAACAAATTCAACAACAACCTCAACATTTAATAACGCCAACAAATTCAACAACGACCTCAACATTGTAAAACACCAACAAATTCAACAACAACCTCAACATTGAAAAACACCAACAAATTCAAAAACAACCTCGACATTGAAAAACACCAACAAATTCAACAACAACCTCAACATTGAAAAACACCAACAAATTCAACAACAACTTCAAAATTGAAGAACACCAACAAATTCAACAACAACCTCGAATTTGAAAAACACCAACAAATTCAACAACAACCTCAACATTGAAAAACAACAACAACCTCAACATTGAAAAACTCCAACAAATTCAACAACAACCTCAACATTGAAAAACAACAACAACCTCAACATTGAAAAACACGAACAAATTCAACAACAACCTCAACAATGAAAAACACCAACAAATTCAACAACAACCTCAACATTGAAGAACACCAACAAATTTAACAACAACCTCAACTTTGAAAAACAGCAGCAACCTCAACATGGAAAAACACCAACAAATTCAACAACAACCTCAACATTGAAAAACAACAACAACCTCAAAATTGAAAAACACCAACAAATTCAACAACAACCTCAACAATGAAAAACACCAACAAATTCAACAACAACTTCAACATTGAAAAACACCAACAAATTCAACAACAACCTCGACATTGAAAAACACCAACAAATTCAACAACAACCTCAATATTGAAAAACTACAACAACCTCAACATTGAAAAGCACCAACAAATACAACAACAACCTCAACATTGAAAAACAACAACAACCTCAACATTGAAAAACACCAACAAATTCAACAACAACCTCAACATCGAAAAACAACAACAACCTCAACATTGAAAAACAACAACAACCTCAACATTGAAAAACACCAACAAATTCAACAACAAACTCAACATTGAAAAACAACAACAACCTCATCATTGAAAAACACCAACAAATTCAACAACAACTTCAACATTGAAAAACACCAAGAAATTCAACAACAACCTCGAAATTGAAAAACACCAACAAATTCAACAACAACCTCAACATTGAAAAACAACAACAACCTCAACATTGAAAAACACCAACAAATTCAACAACAACCTCAACATTGAAAAACAACAGCAACCTGAACATTGAAAAACACCAACAAATTCAACAACAACCTCAACAATGAAAAACACCAACAAATTCAACAACAACCTCAACATTGAAAAACACCAACAAATTTAACAACAACCTCAACTTTGAAAAACAACAACAACCTCAACATCGAAAAAGACCAACAAATTCAACAACAACCTCAACATTGAAAAACAACAACAACCTCAAAATTGAAAAACACCAACAAATTCAACAACAACCTCAACATTGTAAAACAACAACAACCTCAAAATTGAAAAACACCAACAAATTCAACAACAACTTCAACATTGAAAAAACCAACAAATTCAACAACAACCTCGACATTGAAAAACACCAACAAATTCAACAACAACCTCAACATTGAAAAAAACCAACAAATTCAACAACAACCTCAACATTTAAAAACGCCAACAAATTCAAAAACGACCTCAACATTGTAAAACACCAAGAAATTCAACAACAACCTCAACATTGAAAAACACCAACAAATTCAACAACAACCTCGACATTGAAAAACACCAACAAATTCAACAACAACCTCAACATTGAAAAACACCAACAAATTCAACAACAACCTCAACATTGAAAAACAACAACAACCTCAACATTGAAAAACACCAACAAATTCAACAACAACTTCAACATTGAAGAACACCAACAAATTCAACAACAACCTCGAAATTGAAAAACACCAACAAATTCAACAACAACTTCAACATTGAAAAAACCAACAAATTCAACAACAACCTCGACATTGAAAAACACCAACACATTCAACAACAACCTCAACATTGAAAAACACCAACAAATTCAACAACAACCTCAACATTTAAAAACGCCAACAAATTCAACAGCGACCTCAACATTGTAAAACACCAACAAATTCAACAACAACCTCAACATTGAAAAACACCAACAAATTCAATAACAACCTCAACATTGAAAAACAACAACAACCTCAACATTGAAAAACACCAACAAATTCAACAACAACTTCAACATTGAAAAACACCAACAAATTCAACAACAACCTCGAAATTGAAAAACACCAACAAATTCAACAACAACCTCAACATTGAAAAACAACAACAACCTCAACATGGAAAAACACCAACAAATTCAACAACATCAACATTGAAAAACAACAACAACCTCAACTTTGAAAAACACCAACAAATTCAAAAACAACCTCAACATTGAAAAACAACAACAACCTCAACATTGAAAAACAACAACAACCTCAACATTGAAAAACACCAATAAATTCATCAACAACCTCAACATTGAAAAACAACAACAACCTCAACATTGAAAAACAACAACAAATTCAACAACAACTTCAAGATTGAAAAAAACCAACAAATTCAACAACAACCTCGACATTGAAAAACACCAACAAATTCAACAACAACCTCAATATTGAAAAACACCAACAAATTCAACAACAACCTCAACATTGAAAAACAACAACAACCTCAACTTTGAAAAACGCCAACAAATTCAACAACAACCTCAACAATGAAAAACACCAACAAATTCAACAACAACCTCAACATTGAAAAACACCAACAAATCAAACATCAACCTCAACATTGAAAAACAACAACAACCTCAACATGGAAAAACACCAACAAATTCAACAACAACCTCAACATTGAAAAACAACAACAACCTCAAAATTGAAAAACACCAACAAATTCAACAACAACCTCGACATTGAAAAACACCAACAAATTCAACAACAACCTCAACATTGAAAAGAACCAACAAATTCAACAACAACCTCAACATTTAATAACGCCAACAAATTCAACAACGACCTCAACATTGTAAAACACCAACAAATTCAACAACAACCTCAACATTGAAAAACACCAACAAATTCAACAACAACCTCGACATTGAAAAACACCAACAAATTCAACAACAACCTCAACATTGAAAAACACCAACAAATTCAACAAAAACCTCAACATTGAAAAACAACAACAACCTCAACATTGAAAAACACCAACAAATTCAACAACAACTTCAACATTGAAGAACACCAACAAATTCAACAACAACCTCGAATTTGAAAAACACCAACAAATTCAACAACAACCTCAACATTGAAAAACAACAACAACCTCAACATTGAAAAACTCCAACAAATTCAACAACAACCTCAACATTGAAAAACAACAACAACCTCAACATTGAAAAACACCAACAAATTCAACAACAACCTCAACAATGAAAAACACCAACAAATTCAACAACAACCTCAACATTGAAGAACACCAACAAATTTAACAATAACCTCAACTTTGAAAAACAACAGCAACCTCAACATGGAAAAACACCAACAAATTCAACAACAACCTCAACATTGAAAAACAACAACAACCTCAAAATTGAAAAACACCAACAAATTCAACAACAACCTCAACAATGAAAAACACCAACAAATTCAACAACAACTTCAACATTGAAAAACACCAACAAATTCAACAACAACCTCGACATTGAAAAACACCAACAAATTCAACAACAACCTCAATATTGAAAAACTACAACAACCTCAACATTGAAAAGCACCAACAAATACAACAACAACCTCAACATTGAAAAACAACAACAACCTCAACATTGAAAAACACCAACAAATTCAACAACAACCTCAACATCGAAAAACAACAACAACCTCAACATTGAAAAACAACAACAACCTCAACATTGAAAGACACCAACAAATTCAACAACAACCTCAACATTGAAAAACACCAAGAAATTCAACAACAACCTCGAAATTGAAAAACACCAACAAATTCAACAACAACCTCAACATTGAAAAACAACAACAACCTCAACATTGAAAAACACCAACAAATTCAACAACAACCTCAACATTGAAAAACAACAACAACCTGAACATTGAAAAACACCAACAAATTCAACAACAACCTCAACAATGAAAAACACCAACAAATTCAACAACAACCTCAACATTGAAAAACACCAACAAATTTAACAACAACCTCAACTTTGAAAAACAACAACAACCTCAACATCGAAAAAGACCAACAAATTCAACAACAACCTCAACATTGAAAAACAACAACAACCTCAAAATTGAAAAACACCAACAAATTCAACAACAACCTCAACATTGTAAAACAACAACAACCTCAAAATTGAAAAACACCAACAAATTCAACAACAACTTCAACATTGAAAAAACCAACAAATTCAACAACAACCTCGACATTGAAAAACACCAACAAATTCAACAACAACCTCAACATTGAAAAAAACCAACAAATTCAACAACAACCTCAACATTTAAAAACGCCAACAAATTCAAAAACGACCTCAACATTGTAAAACACCAACAAATTCAACAACAACCTCAACATTGAAAAACACCAACAAATTCAACAACAACCTCGACATTGAAAAACACCAACAAATTCAACAACAACCTCAACATTGAAAAACACCAACAAATTCAACAACAACCTCAACATTGAAAAACAACAACAACCTCAACATTGAAAAACACCAACAAATTCAACAACAACTTCAACATTGAAGAACACCAACAAATTCAACAACAACCTCGAAATTGAAAAACACCAACAAATTCAACAACAACCTCAAAATTGAAAAACAACAACAACCTCAAAATTGAAAAACAACAACAAATTCAACAACAACCTCAACATTGAAAAACAACAACAACCTCAACATTGAAAAACACCAACAAATTTAACAACAACCTCAACTTTGAAAAACAACAACAACCTCAACATTGAAAAACACCAACAAATTCAACAACAACCTCAAAATTGAAAAACACCAACAAATTCAACAACAACCTCAACATTTAGAGACAACAACAACGTCAACATTGAAAAACACCAACAAATTCAACAACAACCTCAACAATGAAAAACACCAACAAATTCAACAACAACTTCAACATTGAAAAACACCAACAAATTCAACAACAACCTCGACATTGAAAAACACCAACAAATTCAACAACAACCTCAACATTGAAAAACTACAACAACCTCAACATTGAAAAGCACCAACAAATACAAGAACAACCTCAACATTGAAAAACAGCAACAACCTCAACATTGAAAAACACCAACAAATTCAACAACAACCTCAACATCGAAAAACAACAACAACTTCAACATTGAAAAACAACAACAACCTCAACATTGAAAAACACCAACAAATTCAACAACAACCTCAACATTGAAAAACAACAACAACCTCAACATTTAAAAACACATACAAATTCAACAACAACTTCAACATTGAAAAACACCAACAGATTCAACAACAACCTCGAAATTGAAAAACACCAACAAATTCAACAACAACCTCAACATTGAAAAACAACAACAACCTCAACATTGAAAAACACCAACAAATTCAACAACAACCTCAACATTGTAAAACAACAACAACCTCAAAATTGAAAAACACCAACAAATTCAACAACAACTTCAACATTGAAAAAACCAACAAATTCAACAACAACCTCGACATTGAAAAACACCAACAAATTCAACAACAACCTCAACATTGAAAAAAACCCACAAATTCAACAACAACCTCAACATTGAAAAACACCAACAAATTCAACAACAACCTCAACATTGAAAAACACCAACAAATTCAACAACAACCTCAACATTGAAAAACAACAACAACCTCAACATTGAAAAACACCAACAAATTCAACAACAACTTCAACATTGAAGAACACCAACAAATTCAACAACAACCTCGAAATTGAAAAACACCAACAAATTCAACAACAACCTCAAAATTGAAAAACAACAACAACCTCAACATTGAAAAACAACAACAAATTCAACAACAACCTCAACATTGAAAAACAACAACAACCTCAAAATTGAAAAACACCAACAAATTCAACAACAACCTCAACAATGAAAAACACCAACAAATTCAACAACAACCTCAACATTGAAAAACACCAACAAATTTAACAACAACCTCAACTTTGAAAAACAACAACAACCTCAACATGGAAAAACACCAACAAATTCAACAACAACCTCAACATTGAAAAACAACAACAACCTCAAAATTGAAAAACACCAACAAATTCAACAACAACCTCAACATTTAGAGACAACAACAACGTCAACATTGAAAAACACCAACAAATTCAACAACAACCTCAAAAATGAAAAACACCAACAAATTCAACAACAACTTCAACATTGAAAAACACCAACAAATTCAACAACAACCTCGACATTGAAAAACACCAACAAATTCAACAACAACCTCAACATTGAAAAACTACAACAACCTCAACATTGAAAAGCACCAACAAATACAACAACAACCTCAACATTGAAAAACAGCAACAACCTCAACATTGAAAAACACCAACAAATTCAACAACAACCTCAACATCGAAAAACAACAACAACTTCAACATTGAAAAACAACAACAACCTCAACATTGAAAAACACCAACAAATTCAACAACAACCTCAACATTGAAAAACAACAACAACCTCAACATTTAAAAACACATACAAATTCAACAACAACTTCAACATTGAAAAACACCAACAGATTCAACAACAACCTCGAAATTGAAAAACACCAACAAATTCAACAACAACCTCAACATTGAAAAACAACAACAACCTCAACATTGAAAAACACCAACAAATTCAACAACAACCTCAACATTGAAAAACAACAACAACCTCAACATTGAAAAACACCAACAAATTCAACAACAGCCTCAACAATGAAAAACACCAACAAATTCAACAACAACCTCAACATTGAAAAACACCAACAAATTTAACAACAACCTCAACTTTGAAAAACAACAACAACCTCAACATGGAAAAAGACCAACAAATGCAACAACAACCTCAACATTGAAAAACAACAACAACCTCAAAATTGAAAAACACCAACAAATTCAACAACAACCTCAACATTTAAAAACAACAACAACCTCAACATTGAAGAACACCAACAAATTCAACAACAACCTCAACATTGAAAAACACATACAAATTCAACAACAACTTCAACATTGAAAAACACCAACAAATTCAACAACAACCTCGACATTGAAAAACACCAACAAATTCAACAACAACCTCAACATTGAAAAACAACAACAACCTCAACATTGAAAAACAGCAACAATTTCAACAACAACCTCAGCATTGAAAAACACCAACAAATTCAACAACAACCTCAACATTGAAAAACAACAACAACCTCAACATTGAAAAACAACAACAACCTCAACATTGAAAAACACCAACAAATTCAACAACAACCTCAACATTGAAAAACAAAAACAACCTCAACATTGAAAAACACCAACAAATTCAACAACAACTTCAACATTGTGAAACACCAACAAATTCAACAACAACCTCGAAATTGAAAAACACCAACAAATTCAACAACAACCTCAACATTGAAAAACAACAACAACCTCAACATTGAAAAACACCAACAAATTCAACAACCTCAACATTGAAAAACAACAACAACCTCAACATTGAAAAACACCAACAAATTCAAAAACAACCTCAACATTGAAAAACAACAACAACCTCAACATTGAAAAACAACAACAACCTCAAAATTGAAAAACACCAACAAATTCAACAACAACCTCAACATTGAAAAACAACAACAACCACAACATTGAAAAACACCAACAAATTCAACAACAACTTCAACATTGAAAAAACCAACAAATTCAACAACAACCTCGACATTGAAAAACACCAACAAATTCAACAACAACCTCAACATTGAAAAACACCAACAAATTCAACAACAACCTCAACATTGAAAAACGCCAACAAATTCAACAACGACCTCAACATTGTAAAACACCAACAAATTCAACAAAAACCTCAACATTGAAAAACACCAACAATTTCAACAACAACCTCGACATTGAAAAACACCAACAAATTCAACAACAACCTCAACATTGAAAAACACGAACAAATTAAACAACAACCTCAACATTGAAAAACAACAACAACCTCAACATTGAAAAACACCAACAAATTCAACAACAAATTCAACATTGAAGAACACCAACAAATTCAACAACAACCTCGAAATTGAAAAACACCAACAAATTCAACAAAACCTCAACATTGAAAAACAACAACAACCTCAACATTGAAAAACAACAACAACCTCAACATTGAAAAACACCAATAAATTCATCAACAACCTCAACATTGAAAAACAACAACAACCTCAACATTGTAAAACACCAACAAATTCAACAACAACTTCAATATTGAAAAAAACCAACAAATTCAACGACAACCTCGACATTGAAAAACACCAACAAATTCAACAACAACCTCAACATTGAAAAACACCAACAAATTCAACAACAACCTCAACATTGAAAAACACCAACAAATTCAACAACAACCTCGACATTGAAAAACACCGACAAAATAAACATCAACCTCAACTTTGAAAAACAACAACAACCTCAACATGGAAAAACACCAACAAATTCAACAACAACCTCAACATTGAAAAACAACAACAACCTCAAAATTGAAAAACACCAACAAATTCAACAACAACCTCAACATTGAAAAAACCAACAAATTCAACAACAACCTCGACATTGAAAAACACCAACAAATTCAACAACAACCTCAACATTGAAAAACACCAACAAATTCAACAACAACCTCAACATTTAAAAACGCCAACAAATTCAACAACGACCTCAACATTGTAAAACACCAAGAAATTCAACAAAAACCTCAACATTGAAAAACACCAACAAATTCAACAAAACCTCAACATTGAAAAACAACAACAACCTCAACATTGAAAAACAACAACAACCTCAACATTGAAAAACACCAATAAATTCATCAACAACCTCAACATTGAAAAACAACAACAACCTCAACATTGAAAAACACCAACAAATTCAACAACAACTTCAATATTGAAAAAAACCAACAAATTCAACAACAACCTCGACATTGAAAAACACCAACAAATTCAACAACAACCTCAACATTGAAAAACACCAACAAATTCAACAACAACCTCAACATTGAAAAACACCAACAAATTCAACAACAACCTCGACATTGAAAAACACCAACAAAATAAACATTAACCTCAACTTTGAAAAACAACAACAACCTCAACATGGAAAAACACCAACAAATTCAACAACAACCTCAACATTGAAAAACAACAACAACCTCAAAATTGAAAAACACCAACAAATTCAACAACAACCTCAACATTGAAAAAACCAACAAATTCAACAACAACCTCGACATTGAAAAACACCAACAAATTCAACAACAACCTCAACATTGAAAAACACCAACAAATTCAACAACAACCTCAACATTTAAAAACGCCAACAAATTCAACAACGACCTCAACATTGTAAAACACCAAGAAATTCAACAAAAAACCTCAACATTGAAAAACACCAACAAATTCAACAACAACCTCAACATTGAAAAACACCAACAAATTAAACAACAACCTCAACATTGAAAAACAACAACAACCTCAACATTGAAAAACACCAACAAATTCAACAACAACTTCAACATTGAAGAACACCAACAAATTCAACAACAACCTCGAAATTGAAAAACACCAACAAATTCAACAACAACCTCAACATTGAAAAACAACAACAACCTCAACATTGAAAAACACCAACAAATTCAACAACAACCTCAACATTGAAAAACAACAACAACCTCAACATTGAAAAACACCAACAAATTCAACAACAACTTAAACATTGAAAAACACCAACAAATTCAACAACAACCTCGACATTGAAAAACACCATCAAATTCAACAACGACCTCAACATTGAAAAACAACAACAACCTCAACATTGAAAAACACCAACAATTTCAACAACAACCTCAACATTGAAAAACACCAACAAATTCAACAACAACCTCAACATTGATAAAACACCAACAACCTCAACATTGAAAAACACCAACAAATTCAACAACAACCTCAACAATGAAAAACACCAACAAATTCAACAACAACCTCAACATTGAAAAACACCAACAAATTAAACATCAACCTCAACTTTGAAAAACAACAACAACCTCAAAATTGAAAAACACCAACAAATTCAACAACAACCTCAACATTGAAAAACAACAACAACCACAACATTGAAAAACACCAACAAATTCAACAACAACTTCAACATTGAAAAACACCAACAAATTCAACAACAACCTCGACATTGAAAAACACCAACAAATTCAACAACAACCTCAATATTGAAAAACTACAACAACCTCAACATTGAAAAGCACCAACAAATACAACAACAACCTCAACATTGAAAAACAACAACAACCTCAACATTGAAAAACACCAACAAATTCAACAACAACCTCAACATCGAAAAACAACAACAACCTCAACATTGAAAAACAACAACAACCTCAACATTGAAAAACACCAACAAATTCAACAACAACCTCAACATTGAAAAACACCAAGAAATTCAACAACAACCTCGAAATTGAAAAACACCAACAAATTCAACAACAACCTCAACATTGAAAAACAACAACAACCTCAACATTGAAAAACACCAACAAATTCAACAACAACCTCAACATTGAAAAACAACAACAACCTGAACATTGAAAAACACCAACAAATTCAACAACAACCTCAACAATGAAAAACACCAACAAATTCAACAACAACCTCAACATTGAAAAACACCAACAAATTTAACAACAACCTCAACTTTGAAAAACAACAACAACCTCAACATCGAAAAAGACCAACAAATTCAACAACAACCTCAACATTGAAAAACAACAACAACCTCAAAATTGAAAAACACCAACAAATTCAACAACAACCTCAACATTGTAAAACAACAACAACCTCAAAATTGAAAAACACCAACAAATTCAACAACAACTTCAACATTGAAAAAACCAACAAATTCAACAACAACCTCGACATTGAAAAACACCAACAAATTCAACAACAACCTCAACATTGAAAAAAACCAACAAATTCAACAACAACCTCAACATTTAAAAACGCCAACAAATTCAAAAACGACCTCAACATTGTAAAACACCAACAAATTCAACAACAACCTCAACATTGAAAAACACCAACAAATTCAACAACAACCTCGACATTGAAAAACACCAACAAATTCAACAACAACCTCAACATTGAAAAACACCAACAAATTCAACAACAACCTCAACATTGAAAAACAACAACAACCTCAACATTGAAAAACACCAACAAATTCAACAACAACTTCAACATTGAAGAACACCAACACATTCAACAACAACCTCGAAATTGAAAAACACCAACAAATTCAACAACAACCTCAAAATTGAAAAACAACAACAACCTCAACATTGAAAAACAACAACAAATTCAACAACAACCTCAACATTGAAAAACAACAACAACCTCAACATTGAAAAACACCAACAAATTTAACAACAACCTCAACTTTGAAAAACAACAACAACCTCAACATTGAAAAACACCAACAAATTCAACAACAACCTCAAAATTGAAAAACACCAACAAATTCAACAACAACCTCAACATTTAGAGACAACAACAACGTCAACATTGAAAAACACCAACAAATTCAACAACAACCTCAACAATGAAAAACACCAACAAATTCAACAACAACTTCAACATTGAAAAACACCAACAAATTCAACAACAACCTCGACATTGAAAAACACCAACAAATTCAACAACAACCTCAACATTGAACAACTACAACAACCTCAACATTGAAAAGCACCAACAAATACAAGAACAACCTCAACATTGAAAAACAGCAACAACCTCAACATTGAAAAACACCAACAAATTCAACAACAACCTCAACATCGAAAAACAACAACAACTTCAACATTGAAAAACAACAACAACCTCAACATTGAAAAACACCAACAAATTCAACAACAACCTCAACATTGAAAAACAACAACAACCTCAACATTTAAAAACACATACAAATTCAACAACAACTTCAACATTGAAAAACACCAACAGATTCAACAACAACCTCGAAATTGAAAAACACCAACAAATTCAACAACAACCTCAACATTGAAAAACACCAACAAATTCAACAACAACCTCAACATTGTAAAACAACAACAACCTCAAAATTGAAAAACACCAACAAATTCAACAACAACTTCAACATTGAAAAAACCAACAAATTCAACAACAACCTCGACATTGAAAAACACCAACAAATTCAACAACAACCTCAACATTGAAAAAAACCCACAAATTCAACAACAACCTCAACATTGAAAAACACCAACAAATTCAACAACAACCTCAACATTGAAAAACACCAACAAATTCAACAACAACCTCAACATTGAAAAACAACAACAACCTCAACATTGAAAAACACCAACAAATTCAACAACAACTTCAACATTGAAGAACACCAACAAATTCAACAACAACCTCGAAATTGAAAAACACCAACAAATTCAACAACAACCTCAAAATTGAAAAACAACAACAACCTCAACATTGAAAAACAACAACAAATTCAACAACAACCTCAACATTGAAAAACAACAACAACCTCAACATTGAAAAACACCAACAAATTCAACAACAACCTCGACATTGAAAAACACCAACAAATTCAACAACAACCTCAACATTGAAAAACTACAACAACCTCAACATTGAAAAGCACCAACAAATACAAGAACAACCTCAACATTGAAAAACAGCAACAACCTCAACATTGAAAAACACCAACAAATTCAACAACAACCTCAACATCGAAAAACAACAACAACTTCAACATTGAAAAACAACAACAACCTCAACATTGAAAAACACCAACAAATTCAACAACAACCTCAACATTGAAAAACAACAACAACCTCAACATTTAAAAACACATACAAATTCAACAACAACTTCAACATTGAAAAACACCAACAGATTCAACAACAACCTCGAAATTGAAAAACACCAACAAATTCAACAACAACCTCAACATTGAAAAACAACAACAACCTCAACATTGAAAAACACCAACAAATTCAACAACAACCTCAAAATTGTAAAACAACAACAACCTCAAAATTGAAAAACACCAACAAATTCAACAACAACTTCAACATTGAAAAAACCAACAAATTCAACAACAACCTCGACATTGAAAAACACCAACAAATTCAACAACAACTTCAACATTGAAAAAAACCCACAAATTCAACAACAACCTCAACATTGAAAAACACCAACAAATTCAACAACAACCTCAACATTGAAAAACACCAACAAATTCAACAACAACCTCAACATTGAAAAACAACAACAACCTCAACATTGAAAAACACCAACAAATTCAACAACAACTTCAACATTGAAGAACACCAACAAATTCAACAACAACCTCGAAATTGAAAAACACCAACAAATTCAACAACAACCTCAAAATTGAAAAACAACAACAACCTCAACATTGAAAAACAACAACAAATTCAACAACAACCTCAACATTGAAAAACAACAACAACCTCAAAATTGAAAAACACCAACAAATTCAACAACAACCTCAACAATGAAAAACACCAACAAATTCAACAACAACCTCAACATTGAAAAACACCAACAAATTTAACAACAACCTCAACTTTGAAAAACAACAACAACCTCAACATGGAAAAACACCAACAAATTCAACAACAACCTCAACATTGAAAAACAACAACAACCTCAAAATTGAAAAACACCAACAAATTCAACAACAACCTCAACATTTAGAGACAACAACAACGTCAACATTGAAAAACACCAACAAATTCAACAACAACCTCAAAAATGAAAAACACCAACAAATTCAACAACAACTTCAACATTGAAAAACACCAACAAATTCAACAACAACCTCGACATTGAAAAACACCAACAAATTCAACAACAACCTCAACATTGAAAAACTACAACAACCTCAACATTGAAAAGCACCAACAAATACAACAACAACCTCAACATTGAAAAACAGCAACAACCTCAACATTGAAAAACACCAACAAATTCAACAACAACCTCAACATCGAAAAACAACAACAACTTCAACATTGAAAAACAACAACAACCTCAACATTGAAAAACACCAACAAATTCAACAACAACCTCAACATTGAAAAACAACAACAACCTCAACATTTAAAAACACATACAAATTCAACAACAACTTCAACATTGAAAAACACCAACAGATTCAACAACAACCTCGAAATTGAAAAACACCAACAAATTCAACAACAACCTCAACATTGAAAAACAACAACAACCTCAACATTGAAAAACACCAACAAATTCAACAACAACCTCAACATTGAAAAACAACAACAACCTCAACATTGAAAAACACCAACAAATTCAACAACAGCCTCAACAATGAAAAACACCAACAAATTCAACAACAACCTCAACATTGAAAAACACCAACAAATTTAACAACAACCTCAACTTTGAAAAACAACAACAACCTCAACATGGAAAAAGACCAACAAATGCAACAACAACCTCAACATTGAAAAACAACAACAACCTCAAAATTGAAAAACACCAACAAATTCAACAACAACCTCAACATTTAAAAACAACAACAACCTCAACATTGAAGAACACCAACAAATTCAACAACAGCCTCAACATTGAAAAACACATACAAATTCAACAGCAACTTCAACATTGAAAAACACCAACAAATTCAACAACAACCTCGACATTGAAAAACACCAACAAATTCAACAACAACCTCAACATTGAAAAACAACAACAACCTCAACATTGAAAAACAGCAACAATTTCAACAACAACCTCAGCATTGAAAAACACCAACAAATTCAACAACAACCTCAACATTGAAAAACAACAACAACCTCAACATTGAAAAACAACAACAACCTCAACATTGAAAAACACCAACAAATTCAACAACAACCTCAACATTGAAAAACAAAAACAACCTCAACATTGAAAAACACCAACAAATTCAACAACAACTTCAACATTGTGAAACACCAACAAATTCAACAACAACCTCGAAATTGAAAAACACCAACAAATTCAACAACAACCTCAACATTGAAAAACAACAACAACCTCAACATTGAAAAACACCAACAAATTCAACAACCTCAACATTGAAAAACAACAACAACCTCAACATTGAAAAACACCAACAAATTCAAAAACAACCTCAACATTGAAAAACAACAACAACCTCAACATTGAAAAACAACAACAACCTCAAAATTGAAAAACACCAACAAATTCAACAACAACCTCAACATTGAAAAACAACAACAACCACAACATTGAAAAACACCAACAAATTCAACAACAACTTCAACATTGAAAAAACCAACAAATTCAACAACAACCTCGACATTGAAAAACACCAACAAATTCAACAACAACCTCAACATTGAAAAACACCAACAAATTCAACAACAACCTCAACATTGAAAAACGCCAACAAATTCAACAACGACCTCAACATTGTAAAACACCAACAAATTCAACAAAAACCTCAACATTGAAAAACACCAACAATTTCAACAACAACCTCGACATTGAAAAACACCAACAAATTCAACAACAACCTCAACATTGAAAAACACGAACAAATTAAACAACAACCTCAACATTGAAAAACAACAACAACCTCAACATTGAAAAACACCAACAAATTCAACAACAAATTCAACATTGAAGAACACCAACAAATTCAACAACAACCTCGAAATTGAAAAACACCAACAAATTCAACAAAACCTCAACATTGAAAAACAACAACAACCTCAACATTGAAAAACAACAACAACCTCAACATTGAAAAACACCAATAAATTCATCAACAACCTCAACATTGAAAAACAACAACAACCTCAACATTGTAAAACACCAACAAATTCAACAACAACTTCAATATTGAAAAAAACCAACAAATTCAACGACAACCTCGACATTGAAAAACACCAACAAATTCAACAACAACCTCAACATTGAAAAACACCAACAAATTCAACAACAACCTCAACATTGAAAAACACCAACAAATTCAACAACAACCTCGACATTGAAAAACACCGACAAAATAAACATCAACCTCAACTTTGAAAAACAACAACAACCTCAACATGGAAAAACACCAACAAATTCAACAACAACCTCAACATTGAAAAACAACAACAACCTCAAAATTGAAAAACACCAACAAATTCAACAACAACCTCAACATTGAAAAAACCAACAAATTCAACAACAACCTCGACATTGAAAAACACCAACAAATTCAACAACAACCTCAACATTGAAAAACACCAACAAATTCAACAACAACCTCAACATTTAAAAACGCCAACAAATTCAACAACGACCTCAACATTGTAAAACACCAAGAAATTCAACAAAAACCTCAACATTGAAAAACACCAACAAATTCAACAAAACCTCAACATTGAAAAACAACAACAACCTCAACATTGAAAAACAACAACAACCTCAACATTGAAAAACACCAATAAATTCATCAACAACCTCAACATTGAAAAACAACAACAACCTCAACATTGAAAAACACCAACAAATTCAACAACAACTTCAATATTGAAAAAAACCAACAAATTCAACAACAACCTCGACATTGAAAAACACCAACAAATTCAACAACAACCTCAACATTGAAAAACACCAACAAATTCAACAACAACCTCAACATTGAAAAACACCAACAAATTCAACAACAACCTCGACATTGAAAAACACCAACAAAATAAACATTAACCTCAACTTTGAAAAACAACAACAACCTCAACATGGAAAAACACCAACAAATTCAACAACAACCTCAACATTGAAAAACAACAACAACCTCAAAATTGAAAAACACCAACAAATTCAACAACAACCTCAACATTGAAAAAACCAACAAATTCAACAACAACCTCGACATTGAAAAACACCAACAAATTCAACAACAACCTCAACATTGAAAAACACCAACAAATTCAACAACAACCTCAACATTTAAAAACGCCAACAAATTCAACAACGACCTCAACATTGTAAAACACCAAGAAATTCAACAAAAAACCTCAACATTGAAAAACACCAACAAATTCAACAACAACCTCAACATTGAAAAACACCAACAAATTAAACAACAACCTCAACATTGAAAAACAACAACAACCTCAACATTGAAAAACACCAACAAATTCAACAACAACTTCAACATTGAAGAACACCAACAAATTCAACAACAACCTCGAAATTGAAAAACACCAACAAATTCAACAACAACCTCAACATTGAAAAACAACAACAACCTCAACATTGAAAAACACCAACAAATTCAACAACAACCTCAACATTGAAAAACAACAACAACCTCAACATTGAAAAACACCAACAAATTCAACAACAACTTAAACATTGAAAAACACCAACAAATTCAACAACAACCTCGACATTGAAAAACACCATCAAATTCAACAACGACCTCAACATTGAAAAACAACAACAACCTCAACATTGAAAAACACCAACAATTTCAACAACAACCTCAACATTGAAAAACACCAACAAATTCAACAACAACCTCAACATTGATAAAACACCAACAACCTCAACATTGAAAAACACCAACAAATTCAACAACAACCTCAACAATGAAAAACACCAACAAATTCAACAACAACCTCAACATTGAAAAACACCAACAAATTAAACATCAACCTCAACTTTGAAAAACAACAACAACCTCAAAATTGAAAAACACCAACAAATTCAACAACAACCTCAACATTGAAAAACAACAACAACCACAACATTGAAAAACACCAACAAATTCAACAACAACTTCAACATTGAAAAACACCAACAAATTCAACAACAACCTCGACATTGAAAAACACCAACAAATTCAACAACAACCTCAATATTGAAAAACTACAACAACCTCAACATTGAAAAGCACCAACAAATACAACAACAACCTCAACATTGAAAAACAACAACAACCTCAACATTGAAAAACACCAACAAATTCAACAACAACCTCAACATCGAAAAACAACAACAACCTCAACATTGAAAAACAACAACAACCTCAACATTGAAAAACACCAACAAATTCAACAACAACCTCAACATTGAAAAACACCAAGAAATTCAACAACAACCTCGAAATTGAAAAACACCAACAAATTCAACAACAACCTCAACATTGAAAAACAACAACAACCTCAACATTGAAAAACACCAACAAATTCAACAACAACCTCAACATTGAAAAACAACAACAACCTGAACATTGAAAAACACCAACAAATTCAACAACAACCTCAACAATGAAAAACACCAACAAATTCAACAACAACCTCAACATTGAAAAACACCAACAAATTTAACAACAACCTCAACTTTGAAAAACAACAACAACCTCAACATCGAAAAAGACCAACAAATTCAACAACAACCTCAACATTGAAAAACAACAACAACCTCAAAATTGAAAAACACCAACAAATTCAACAACAACCTCAACATTGTAAAACAACAACAACCTCAAAATTGAAAAACACCAACAAATTCAACAACAACTTCAACATTGAAAAAACCAACAAATTCAACAACAACCTCGACATTGAAAAACACCAACAAATTCAACAACAACCTCAACATTGAAAAAAACCAACAAATTCAACAACAACCTCAACATTTAAAAACGCCAACAAATTCAAAAACGACCTCAACATTGTAAAACACCAACAAATTCAACAACAACCTCAACATTGAAAAACACCAACAAATTCAACAACAACCTCGACATTGAAAAACACCAACAAATTCAACAACAACCTCAACATTGAAAAACACCAACAAATTCAACAACAACCTCAACATTGAAAAACAACAACAACCTCAACATTGAAAAACACCAACAAATTCAACAACAACTTCAACATTGAAGAACACCAACAAATTCAACAACAACCTCGAAATTGAAAAACACCAACAAATTCAACAACAACCTCAAAATTGAAAAACAACAACAACCTCAACATTGAAAAACAACAACAAATTCAACAACAACCTCAACATTGAAAAACAACAACAACCTCAACATTGAAAAACACCAACAAATTTAACAACAACCTCAACTTTGAAAAACAACAACAACCTCAACATTGAAAAACACCAACAAATTCAACAACAACCTCAAAATTGAAAAACACCAACAAATTCAACAACAACCTCAACATTTAGAGACAACAACAACGTCAACATTGAAAAACACCAACAAATTCAACAACAACCTCAACAATGAAAAACACCAACAAATTCAACAACAACTTCAACATTGAAAAACACCAACAAATTCAACAACAACCTCGACATTGAAAAACACCAACAAATTCAACAACAACCTCAACATTGAAAAACTACAACAACCTCAACATTGAAAAGCACCAACAAATACAAGAACAACCTCAACATTGAAAAACAGCAACAACCTCAACATTGAAAAACACCAACAAATTCAACAACAACCTCAACATCGAAAAACAACAACAACTTCAACATTGAAAAACAACAACAACCTCAACATTGAAAAACACCAACAAATTCAACAACAACCTCAACATTGAAAAACAACAACAACCTCAACATTTAAAAACACATACAAATTCAACAACAACTTCAACATTGAAAAACACCAACAGATTCAACAACAACCTCGAAATTGAAAAACACCAACAAATTCAACAACAACCTCAACATTGAAAAACACCAACAAATTCAACAACAACCTCAACATTGTAAAACAACAACAACCTCAAAATTGAAAAACACCAACAAATTCAACAACAACTTCAACATTGAAAAAACCAACAAATTCAACAACAACCTCGACATTGAAAAACACCAACAAATTCAACAACAACCTCAACATTGAAAAAAACCCACAAATTCAACAACAACCTCAACATTGAAAAACACCAACAAATTCAACAACAACCTCAACATTGAAAAACACCAACAAATTCAACAACAACCTCAACATTGAAAAACAACAACAACCTCAACATTGAAAAACACCAACAAATTCAACAACAACTTCAACATTGAAGAACACCAACAAATTCAACAACAACCTCGAAATTGAAAAACACCAACAAATTCAACAACAACCTCAAAATTGAAAAACAACAACAACCTCAACATTGAAAAACAACAACAAATTCAACAACAACCTCAACATTGAAAAACAACAACAACCTCAACATTGAAAAACACCAACAAATTCAACAACAACCTCAACAATGAAAAACACCAACAAATTCAACAACAACCTCAACATTGAAAAACACCAACAAATTTAACAACAACCTCAACTTTGAAAAACAACAACAACCTCAACATGGAAAAACACCAACAAATTCAACAACAACCTCAACATTGAAAAACAACAACAACCTCAAAATTGAAAAACACCAACAAATTCAACAACAACCTCAACATTTAGAGACAACAACAACGTCAACATTGAAAAACACCAACAAATTCAACAACAACCTCAAAAATGAAAAACACCAACAAATTCAACAACAACTTCAACATTGAAAAACACCAACAAATTCAACAACAACCTCGACATTGAAAAACACCAACAAATTCAACAACAACCTCAACATTGAAAAACTACAACAACCTCAACATTGAAAAGCACCAACAAATACAACAACAACCTCAACATTGAAAAACAGCAACAACCTCAACATTGAAAAACACCAACAAATTCAACAACAACCTCAACATCGAAAAACAACAACAACTTCAACATTGAAAAACAACAACAACCTCAACATTGAAAAACACCAACAAATTCAACAACAACCTCAACATTGAAAAACAACAACAACCTCAACATTTAAAAACACATACAAATTCAACAACAACTTCAACATTGAAAAACACCAACAGATTCAACAACAACCTCGAAATTGAAAAACACCAACAAATTCAACAACAACCTCAACATTGAAAAACAACAACAACCTCAACATTGAAAAACACCAACAAATTCAACAACAACCTCAACATTGAAAAACAACAACAACCTCAACATTGAAAAACACCAACAAATTCAACAACAGCCTCAACAATGAAAAACACCAACAAATTCAACAACAACCTCAACATTGAAAAACAAAAACAAATTTAACAACAACCTCAACTTTGAAAAACAACAACAACCTCAACATGGAAAAAGACCAACAAATGCAACAACAACCTCAACATTGAAAAACAACAACAACCTCAAAATTGAAAAACACCAACAAATTCAACAACAACCTCAACATTTAAAAACAACAACAACCTCAACATTGAAGAACACCAACAAATTCAACAACAACCTCAACATTGAAAAACACATACAAATTCAACAACAACTTCAACATTGAAAAACACCAACAAATTCAACAACAACCTCGACATTGAAAAACACCAACAAATTCAACAACAACCTCAACATTGAAAAACAACAACAACCTCAACATTGAAAAACAGCAACAATTTCAACAACAACCTCAGCATTGAAAAACACCAACAAATTCAACGACAACCTCAACATTGAAAAACAACAACAACCTCAACATTGAAAAACAACAACAACCTCAACATTGAAAAACACCAACAAATTCAACAACAACCTCAACATTGAAAAACAAAAACAACCTCAACATTGAAAAACACCAACAAATTCAACAACAACTTCAACGTTGTGAAACACCAACAAATTCAACAACAACCTCGAAATTGAAAAACACCAACAAATTCAACAACAACCTCAACATTGAAAAACAACAACAACCTCAACATTGAAAAACACCAACAAATTCAACAACCTCAACATTGAAAAACAACAACAACCTCAACATTGAAAAACACCAACAAATTCAAAAACAACCTCAACATTGAAAAACAACAACAACCTCAACATTGAAAAACAACAACAACCTCAAAATTGAAAAACACCAACAAATTCAACAACAACCTCAACATTGAAAAACAACAACAACCACAACATTGAAAAACACCAACAAATTCAACAACAACTTCAACATTGAAAAAACCAACAAATTCAACAACAACCTCGACATTGAAAAACACCAACAAATTCAACAACAACCTCAACATTGAAAAACACCAACAAATTCAACAACAACCTCAACATTGAAAAACGCCAACAAATTCAACAACGACCTCAACATTGTAAAACACCAACAAATTCAACAAAAACCTCAACATTGAAAAACACCAACAATTTCAACAACAACCTCGACATTGAAAAACACCAACAAATTCAACAACAACCTCAACATTGAAAAACACGAACAAATTAAACAACAACCTCAACATTGAAAAACAACAACAACCTCAACATTGAAAAACACCAACAAATTCAACAACAAATTCAACATTGAAGAACACCAACAAATTCAACAACAACCTCGAAATTGAAAAACACCAACAAATTCAACAAAACCTCAACATTGAAAAACAACAACAACCTCAACATTGAAAAACAACAACAACCTCAACATTGAAAAACACCAATAAATTCATCAACAACCTCAACATTGAAAAACAACAACAACCTCAACATTGAAAAACACCAACAAATTCAACAACAACTTCAATATTGAAAAAAACCAACAAATTCAACAACAACCTCGACATTGAAAAACACCAACAAATTCAACAACAACCTCAACATTGAAAAACACCAACAAATTCAACAACAACCTCAACATTGAAAAACACCAACAAATTCAACAACAACCTCGACATTGAAAAACACCAACAAAATAAACATCAACCTCAACTTTGAAAAACAACAACAACCTCAACATGGAAAAACACCAACAAATTCAACAACAACCTCAACATTGAAAAACAACAACAACCTCAAAATTGAAAAACACCAACAAATTCAACAACAACCTCAACATTGAAAAAACCAACAAATTCAACAACAACCTCGACATTGAAAAACACCAACAAATTCAACAACAACCTCAACATTGAAAAACACCAACAAATTCAACAACAACCTCAACATTTAAAAACGCCAACAAATTCAACAACGACCTCAACATTGTAAAACACCAAGAAATTCAACAAAAACCTCAACATTGAAAAACAGCAACAAATTCAACAAAACCTCAACATTGAAAAACAACAACAACCTCAACATTGAAAAACAACAACAACCTCAACATTGAAAAACACCAATAAATTCATCAACAACCTCAACATTGAAAAACAACAACAACCTCAACATTGAAAAACACCAACAAATTCAACAACAACTTCAATATTGAAAAAAACCAACAAATTCAACAACAACCTCGACATTGAAAAACACCAACAAATTCAACAACAACCTCAACATTGAAAAACACCAACAAATTCAACAACAACCTCAACATTGAAAAACACCAACAAATTCAACAACAACCTCGACATTGAAAAACACCAACAAAATAAACATTAACTCAACTTTGAAAAACAACAACAACCTCAACATGGAAAAACACCAACAAATTCAACAACAACCTCAACATTGAAAAACAACAACAACCTCAAAATTGAAAAACACCAACAAATTCAACAACAACCTCAACATTGAAAAAACCAACAAATTCAACAACAACCTCGACATTGAAAAACACCAACAAATTCAACAACAACCTCAACATTGAAAAACACCAACAAATTCAACAACAACCTCAACATTTAAAAACGCCAACAAATTCAACAACGACCTCAACATTGTAAAACACCAAGAAATTCAACAAAAAACCTCAACATTGAAAAACACCAACAAATTCAACAACAACCTCAACATTGAAAAACACCAACAAATTAAACAACAACCTCAACATTGAAAAACAACAACAACCTCAACATTGAAAAACACCAACAAATTCAACAACAACCTCGAAATTGAAAAACACCAACAAATTCAACAACAACCTCAACATTGAAAAACAACAACAACCTCAACATTGAAAAACACCAACAAATTCAACAACAACCTCAACATTGAAAAACAACAACAACCTCAACATTGAAAAACACCAACAAATTCAACAACAACTTAAACATTGAAAAACACCAACAAATTCAACAACAACCTCGACATTGAAAAACACCATCAAATTCAACAACGACCTCAACATTGAAAAACAACAACAACCTCAACATTGAAAAACACCAACAATTTCAACAACAACCTCAACATTGAAAAACACCAACAAATTCAACAACAACCTCAACATTGATAAAACACCAACAACCTCAACATTGAAAAACACCAACAAATTCAACAACAACCTCAACAATGAAAAACACCATCAAATTCAACAACAACCTCAACATTGAAAAACACGAACAAATTAAACATCAACCTCAACTTTGAAAAACAACAACAACCTCAAAATTGAAAAACACCAACAAATTCAACAACAACCTCAACATTGAAAAACAACAACAACCACAACATTGAAAAAAACCAACAAATTCAACAACAACTTCAACATTGAAAAAACCAACAAATTCAACAACAACCTCAACATTGAAAAACACCAACAAATTCAACAACAACCTCAACATTTAAAAACGCCAACAAATTCAACAGCGACCTCAACATTGTAAAACACCAACAAATTCAACAACAACCTCAACATTGAAAAACACCAACAAATTCAATAACAACCTCAACATTGAAAAACAACAACAACCTCAACATTGAAAAACACCAACAAATTCAACAACAACTTCAACATTGAAAAACACCAACAAATTCAACAACAACCTCGAAATTGAAAAACACCAACAAATTCAACAACAACCTCAACATTGAAAAACAACAACAACCTCAAAATTGAAAAACACCTACAAATTCAACAACATCAACATTGAAAAACAACAACAACCTCATCTTTGAAAAACACCAACAAATTCAAAAACAACCTCAACATTGAAAAACAACAACAACCTCAACATTGAAAAACAACAACAACCACAACATTGAAAAACACCAATAAATTCATCAGCAACCTCAACATTGAAAAACAACAACAACCTCAACATTGAAAAACAACAACAAATTCAACAACAACTTCAAGATTGAAAAAAACCAACAAATTCAACAACAACCTCGACATTGAAAAACACCAACAAATTCAACAACAACCTCAACATTGAAAAACACCAACAAATTCAACAACAACCTCAAGATTGAAAAACAACAACAACCTCAACTTTGAAAAACACCAACAAATTCAACAACAACCTCAACAATGAAAAACACCAACAAATTCAACAACAACCTCAACATTGAAAAACACCAACAAATCAAACATCAACCTCAACATTGAAAAACAACAACAACCTCAACATGGAAAAACACCAACAAATTCAACAACAACCTCAACATTGAAAAACAACAACAACCTCAAAATTGAAAAACACCAACAAATTCAGCAACAACTTCAACATTGAAAAACACCAACAAATTCAACAACAACCTCGACATTGAAAAACACCAACAAATTCAACAACAACCTCAACATTGAAAAAACCAACAAATTCAACAACAACCTCAACATTTAATAACGCCAACAAATTCAACAACGACCACAACATTGTAAAACACCAACAAATTCAACAACAACCTCAACATTGAAAAACACCAACAAATTCAAAAACAACCTCGACATTGAAAAACACCAACAAATTCAACAACAACCTCAACATTGAAAAACACCAACAAATTCAACAAAAACCTCAACATTGAAAAACAACAACAACCTCAACATTGAAAAACACCAACAAATTCAACAACAACTTCAACATTGAAGAACACCAACAAATTCAACAACAACCTCAACGTTGAAAAACACCAACAAATTCAACAACAACCTCAACATTGAAAAACAACAACAACCTCAACATTGAAAAACTCCAACAAATTCAACAACAACCTCAACATTGAAAAACAACAACAACCTCAACATTGAAAAACACCAACAAATTCAACAACAACCTCAACAATGAAAAACACCAACAAATTCAACAACAACCTCAACATTGAAGAACACCAACAAATTTAACAACAACCTCAACTTTGAAAAACAACAGCAACCTCAACATGGAAAAACACCAACAAATTCAACAACAACCTCAACATTGAAAAACAACAACAACCTCAAAATTGAAAAACACCAACAAATTCAACAAAAAACCTCAACATTGAAAAACACCAACAAATTCAACAACAACCTCAACATTGAAAAACACCAACAAATTAAACAACAACCTCAACATTGAAAAACAACAACAACCTCAACATTGAAAAACACCAACAAATTCAACAACAACTTCAACATTGAAGAACACCAACAAATTCAACAACAACCTCGAAATTGAAAAACACCAACAAATTCAACAACAACCTCAACATTGAAAAACAACAACAACCTCAACATTGAAAAACACCAACAAATTCAACAACAACCTCAACATTGAAAAACAACAACAACCTCAACATTGAAAAACACCAACAAATTCAACAACAACTTAAACATTGAAAAACACCAACAAATTCAACAACAACCTCGACATTGAAAAACACCATCAAATTCAACAACGACCTCAACATTGAAAAACAACAACAACCTCAACATTGAAAAACACCAACAATTTCAACAACAACCTCAACATTGAAAAACACCAACAAATTCAACAACAACCTCAACATTGATAAAACACCAACAACCTCAACATTGAAAAACACCAACAAATTCAACAACAACCTCAACAATGAAAAACACCAACAAATTCAACAACAACCTCAACATTGAAAAACACCAACAAATTAAACATCAACCTCAACTTTGAAAAACAACAACAACCTCAAAATTGAAAAACACCAACAAATTCAACAACAACCTCAACATTGAAAAACAACAACAACCACAACATTGAAAAAAACCAACAAATTCAACAACAACTTCAACATTGAAAAAACCAACAAATTCAACAACAACCTCAAATTTGAAAAACACCAACAAATTCAACAACAACCTCAACATTTAAAAACGCCAACAAATTCAACAGCGACCTCAACATTGTAAAACACCAACAAATTCAACAACAACCTCAACATTGAAAAACACCAACAAATTCAATAACAACCTCAACATTGAAAAACAACAACAACCTCAACATTGAAAAACACCAACAAATTCAACAACAACTTCAACATTGAAAAACACCAACAAATTCAACAACAACCTCGAAATTGAAAAACACCAACAAATTCAACAACAACCTCAACATTGAAAAACAACAACAACCTCAAAATTGAAAAACACCAACAAATTCAACAACATCAACATTGAAAAACAACAACAACCTCATCTTTGAAAAACACCAACAAATTCAAAAACAACCTCAACATTGAAAAACAACAACAACCTCAACATTGAAAAACAACAACAACCACAACATTGAAAAACACCAATAAATTCATCAGCAACCTCAACATTGAAAAACAACAACAACCTCAACATTGAAAAACAACAACAAATTCAACAACAACTTCAAGATTGAAAAAAACCAACAAATTCAACAACAACCTCGACATTGAAAAACACCAACAAATTCAACAACAACCTCAAAATTGAAAAACACCAACAAATTCAACAACAACCTCAAGATTGAAAAACAACAACAACCTCAACTTTGAAAAACACCAACAAATTCAACAACAACCTCAACAATGAAAAACACCAACAAATTCAACAACAACCTCAACATTGAAAAACACCAACAAATCAAACATCAACCTCAACATTGAAAAACAACAACAACCTCAACATGGAAAAACACCAACAAATTCAACAACAACCTCAACATTGAAAAACAACAACAACCTCAAAATTGAAAAACACCAACAAATTCAACAACAACTTCAACATTGAAAAACACCAACAAATTCAACAACAACCTCGACATTGAAAAACAGCAACAAATTCAACAACAACCTCAACATTGAAAAAACCAACAAATTCAACAACAACCTCAACATTTAATAACGCCAACAAATTCAACAACGACCTCAACATTGTAAAACACCAACAAATTCAACAACAACCTCAACATTGAAAAACACCAACAAATTCAAAAACAACCTCGACATTGAAAAACACCAACAAATTCAACAACAACCTCAACAATGAAAAACACCAACAAATTCAACAAAAACCTCAACATTGAAAAACAACAACAACCTCAACATTGAAAAACACCAACAAATTCAACAACAACTTCAACATTGAAGAACACCAACAAATTCAACAACAACCTCGAATTTGAAAAACACCAACAAATTCAACAACAACCTCAACATTGAAAAACAACAACAACCTCAACATTGAAAAACTCCAACAAATTCAACAACAACCTCAACATTGAAAAACAACAACAACCTCAACATTGAAAAACACCAACAAATTCAACAACAACCTCAACAATGAAAAACACCAACAAATTCAACAACAACCTCAACATTGAAGAACACCAACAAATTTAACAACAACCTCAACTTTGAAAAACAACAGCAACCTCAACATGGAAAAACACCAACAAATTCAACAACAACCTCAACATTGAAAAACAACAACAACCTCAAAATTTAAAAACACCAACAAATTCAACAACAACCTCAACAATGAAAAACACCAACAAATTCAACAACAACTTCAACATTGAAAAACACCAACAAATTCAACAACAACCTCGACATTGAAAAACACCAACAAATTCAACAACAACCTCAATATTGAAAAACTACAACAACCTCAACATTGAAAAGCACCAACAAATACAACAACAACCTCAACATTGAAAAACAACAACAACCTCAACATTGAAAAACACCAACAAATTCAACAACAACCTCAACATCGAAAAACAACAACAACCTCAACATTGAAAAACAACAACAACCTCAACATTGAAAAACACCAACAAATTCAACAACAACCTCAACATTGAAAAACAACAACAACCTCATCATTGAAAAACACCAACAAATTCAACAACAACTTCAACATTGAAAAACACCAAGAAATTCAACAACAACCTCGAAATTGAAAAACACCAACAAATTCAACAACAACCTCAACATTGAAAAACAACAACAACCTCAACATTGAAAAACACCAACAAATTCAACAACAACCTCAACATTGAAAAACAACAACAACCTGAACATTGAAAAACACCAACAAATTCAACAACAACCTCAACATTGAAAAACAACAACAACCACAACATTGAAAAAAACCAACAAATTCAACAACAACTTCAACATTGAAAAAACCAACAAATTCAACAACAACCTCAAATTTGAAAAACACCAACAAATTCAACAACAACCTCAACATTTAAAAACGCCAACAAATTCAACAGCGACCTCAACATTGTAAAACACCAACAAATTCAACAACAACCTCAACATTGAAAAACACCAACAAATTCAATAACAACCTCAACATTGAAAAACAACAACAACCTCAACATTGAAAAACACCAACAAATTCAACAACAACTTCAACATTGAAAAACACCAACAAATTCAACAACAACCTCGAAATTGAAAAACACCAACAAATTCAACAACAACCTCAACATTGAAAAACAACAACAACCTCAAAATTGAAAAACACCAACAAATTCAACAACATCAACATTGAAAAACAACAACAACCTCATCTTTGAAAAACACCAACAAATTCAAAAACAACCTCAACATTGAAAAACAACAACAACCTCAACATTGAAAAACAACAACAACCACAACATTGAAAAACACCAACAAATTCAACAACAACCTCAACAATGAAAAACACCAACAAATTCAACAACAACTTCAACATTGAAAAACACCAACAAATTCAACAACAACCTCGACATTGAAAAACACCAACAAATTCAACAACAACCTCAATATTGAAAAACTACAACAACCTCAACATTGAAAAGCACCAACAAATACAACAACAACCTCAACATTGAAAAACAACAACAACCTCAACATTGAAAAACACCAACAAATTCAACAACAACCTCAACATCGAAAAACAACAACAACCTCAACATTGAAAAACAACAACAACCTCAACATTGAAAAACACCAACAAATTCAACAACAACCTCAACATTGAAAAACAACAACAACCTCATCATTGAAAAACACCAACAAATTCAACAACAACTTCAACATTGAAAAACACCAAGAAATTCAACAACAACCTCGAAATTGAAAAACACCAACAAATTCAACAACAACCTCAACATTGAAAAACAACAACAACCTCAACATTGAAAAACACCAACAAATTCAACAACAACCTCAACATTGAAAAACAACAACAACCTGAACATTGAAAAACACCAACAAATTCAACAACAACCTCAACATTGAAAAACAACAACAACCACAACATTGAAAAAAACCAACAAATTCAACAACAACTTCAACATTGAAAAAACCAACAAATTCAACAACAACCTCAAATTTGAAAAACACCAACAAATTCAACAACAACCTCAACATTTAAAAACGCCAACAAATTCAACAGCGACCTCAACATTGTAAAACACCAACAAATTCAACAACAACCTCAACATTGAAAAACACCAACAAATTCAATAACAACCTCAACATTGAAAAACAACAACAACCTCAACATTGAAAAACACCAACAAATTCAACAACAACTTCAACATTGAAAAACACCAACAAATTCAACAACAACCTCGAAATTGAAAAACACCAACAAATTCAACAACAACCTCAACATTGAAAAACAACAACAACCTCAAGATTGAAAAACACCAACAAATTCAACAACATCAACATTGAAAAACAACAACAACCTCATCTTTGAAAAACACCAACAAATTCAAAAACAACCTCAACATTGAAAAACAACAACAACCTCAACATTGAAAAACAACAACAACCACAACATTGAAAAACACCAATAAATTCATCAGCAACCTCAACATTGAAAAACAACAACAACCTCAACATTGAAAAACAACAACAAATTCAACAACAACTTCAAGATTGAAAAAAACCAACAAATTCAACAACAACCTCGACATTGAAAAACACCAACAAATTCAACAACAACCTCAAAATTGAAAAACACCAACAAATTCAACAACAACCTCAAGATTGAAAAACAACAACAACCTCAACTTTGAAAAACACCAACAAATTCAACAACAACCTCAACAATGAAAAACACCAACAAATTCAACAACAACCTCAACATTGAAAAACACCAACAAATCAAACATCAACCTCAACATTGAAAAACAACAACAACCTCAACATGGAAAAACACCAACAAATTCAACAACAACCTCAACATTGAAAAACAACAACAACCTCAAAATTGAAAAACACCAACAAATTCAACAACAACTTCAACATTGAAAAACACCAACAAATTCAACAACAACCTCGACATTGAAAAACAGCAACAAATTCAACAACAACCTCAACATTGAAAAAACCAACAAATTCAACAACAACCTCAACATTTAATAACGCCAACAAATTCAACAACGACCTCAACATTGTAAAACACCAACAAATTCAACAACAACCTCAACATTGAAAAACACCAACAAATTCAAAAACAACCTCGACATTGAAAAACACCAACAAATTCAACAACAACCTCAACAATGAAAAACACCAACAAATTCAACAAAAACCTCAACATTGAAAAACAACAACAATCTCAACATTGAAAAACACCAACAAATTCAACAACAACTTCAACATTGAAGAACACCAACAAATTCAACAACAACCTCGAATTTGAAAAACACCAACAAATTCAACAACAACCTCAACATTGAAAAACAACAACAACCTCAACATTGAAAAACTCCAACAAATTCAACAACAACCTCAACATTGAAAAACAACAACAACCTCAACATTGAAAAACACCAACAAATTCAACAACAACCTCAACAATGAAAAACACCAACAAATTCAACAACAACCTCAACATTGAAGAACACCAACAAATTTAACAACAACCTCAACTTTGAAAAACAACAGCAACCTCAACATGGAAAAACACCAACAAATTCAACAACAACCTCAACATTGAAAAACAACAACAACCTCAAAATTGAAAAACACCAACAAATTCAACAACAACCTCAACAATGAAAAACACCAACAATTTCAACAACAACTTCAACATTGAAAAACACCAACAAATTCAACAACAACCTCGACATTGAAAAACACCAACAAATTCAACAACAACCTCAATATTGAAAAACTACAACAACCTCAACATTGAAAAGCACCAACAAATACAACAACAACCTCAACATTGAAAAACAACAACAACCTCAACATTGAAAAACACCAACAAATTCAACAACAACCTCAACATCGAAAAACAACAACAACCTCAACATTGAAAAACAACAACAACCTCAACATTGAAAAACACCAACAAATTCAACAACAACCTCAACATTGAAAAACAACAACAACCTCATCATTGAAAAACACCAACAAATTCAACAACAACTTCAACATTGAAAAACACCAAGAAATTCAACAACAACCTCGAAATTGAAAAACACCAACAAATTCAACAACAACCTCAACATTGAAAAACAACAACAACCTCAACATTGAAAAACACCAACAAATTCAACAACAACCTCAACATTGAAAAACAACAACAACCTGAACATTGAAAAACACCAACAAATTCAACAACAACCTCAACAATGAAAAACACCAACAAATTCAACAACAACCTCAACATTGAAAAACACCAACAAATTTAACAACAACCTCAACTTTGAAAAACAACAACAACCTCAACATCGAAAAAGACCAACAAATTCAACAACAACCTCAACATTGAAAAACAACAACAACCTCAAAATTGAAAAACACCAACAAATTCAACAACAACCTCAACATTGTAAAACAACAACAACCTCAAAATTGAAAAACACCAACAAATTCAACAACAACTTCAACATTGAAAAAACCAACAAATTCAACAACAACCTCGACATTGAAAATCACCAACAAATTCAACAACAACCTCAACTTTGAAAAAAACCAACAAATTCAACAACAACCTCAACATTTAATAACGCCAACAAATTCAAATACGACCTCAACATTGTAAAACACCAACAAATTCAACAACAACCTCAACATTGAAAAACACCAACAAATTCAACAACAACCTCGACATTGAAAAACACCAACAAATTCAACAACAACCTCAACATTGAAAAAAACCAACAAATTCAACAACAACCTCAACATTGAAAAACAACAACAACCTCAACATTGAAAAACACCAACAAATTCAACAACAACTTCAACATTGAAGAACACCAACAAATTCAACAACAACCTCGAAATTGAAAAACACCAACAAATTCAACAACAACCTCAACATTGAAAAACAACAACAACCTCAACATTGAAAAACAACAACAAATTCAACAACAACCTCAACATTGAAAAACAACAACAACCTCAACATTGAAAAACACCAACAAATTCAACAACAACCTCAACAATGAAAAACATCAACAAATTCAACAACAACCTCAACATTGAAAAACACCAACAAATTCAACAACAACCTCAACAATGAAAAACACCAACAAATACAACAACAACCTCAACATTGAAAAACAGCAACAACCTCAACATTGAAAAACACCAACATATTCAACAATAACCTCAACATCGAAAAACAACATCAACTTCAACATTGAAAAACAACAACAACCTCAACATTGAAAAACACCAACAAATTCAACAACAACCTCAACATTGAAAAACAACAACAACCTCAACATTTAAAAACACATACAAATTCAACAACAACTTCAACATTGAAAAACACCAACAGATTCAACAACAACCTCGAAATTGAAAAACACCAACAAATTCAACAACAACCTCAACATTGAAAAACAACAACAACCTCAACATTGAAAAACACCAACAAATTCAACAACAACCTCAACATTGAAAAACAACAACAACCTCAACATTGAAAAACACCAACAAATTCAACAACAGCCTCAACAATGAAAAACACCAACAAATTCAACAACAACCTCAACATTGAAAAACACCAACAAATTTAACAACAACCTCAACATTGAAAAACAACAACAACCTCAACATGGAAAAAGACCAACAAATGCAACAACAACCTCAACATTGAAAAACAACAACAACCTCAAAATTGAAAAACACCAACAAATTCAACAACAACCTCAACATTTAAAAACAACAACAACCTCAACATTGAAAAACACCAACAAATTCAACAACAACCTCAACATTGAAAAACACATACAAATTCAACAACAACTTCAACATTGAAAAACACCAACAAATTCAACAACAACCTCGACATTGAAAAACACCAACAAATTCAACAACAACCTCAACATTGACAAACGACAACAACCTCAACATTGAAAAACACCAACAAATACAACAACAACCTCAACATTGAAAAACAACAACAACCTCAACATTGAAAAACAGCAACAAATTCAACAACAACCTCAGCATTGAAAAACACCAACAAATTCAACAACAACCTCAACATTGAAAAACAACAACAACCTCAACATTGAAAAACAACAACAACCTCAACATTGAAAAACACCAACAAATTCAACAACAACCTCAACATTGAAAAACAAAAACAACCTCAACATTGAAAAACACCAACAAATTCAACAACAACTTCAACATTGTGAAACACCAACAAATTCAACAACAACCTCAAAATTAAATAACACCAACAAATTCAACAACAACCTCAACATTGAAAAAAAAAACAACAACCTCAACATTGAAAAACACCAACAAATTCAACAACCTCAACATTGAAAAACAACAACAACCTCAACATTGAAAAACACCAACAAATTCAAAAACAACCTCAACATTGAAAAACAACAACAACCTCAACATTGAAAAACAACAACAACCTCAAAATTGAAAAACACCAATAAATTCAACAACAACCTCAACATTGAAAAACAACAACAACCTCAACATTGAAAAACACCAACAAATTCAACAACAACTTCAAGATTGAAGAAAACCAACAAATTCAACAACAACCTCGACAATGAAAAACACCAACAAATTCAACAACAACCTCAACATTGAAAAACACCAACAAATTTAACAACAACCTCAACATTTAAAAACGCCAACAAATTCAACAACGACCTCGACATTGTAAAACACCAACAAATTCAACAACAACCTCAACATTGAAAAACACCAACAAATTCAACAACAACCTCGACATTGAAAAACACCAACAAATTCAACAACAACCTCAACATTGAAAAACAACAACAACCTCAACATTGAAAAACACCAACAAATTCAAAAACAACCTCAACATTGAAAAACAACAACAACCTCAACATTGAAAAACACCAACAAATTCAACAACAACTTAAACATTGAAAAACACCAACAAATTCAACAACAACCTCGACATTGAAAAACACCATCAAATTCACCAACGACATCAACATTGAAAAACAACAACAACCTCAACATTGAAAAACACCAACAATTTCAACAACAACCTCAACAGTGAAAAACACCAACAAATTCAACAACAACATCAACATTGAAAAACACCAACAACCTCAACATTGAAAAACACCAACAAATTCAACAACAACCTCAACAATGAAAAACACCAACAAATTCAACAACAACCTCAACATTGAAAAACACCAACAAATTAAACATCAACCTCAACTTTGAAAAACAACAACAACCTCAACATGGAAAAACACCAACAAATTCAGCAACAACCTCAACATTGAAAAACAACAACAACCTCAAAATTGAAAAACACCAACAAATTCAACAAAAACCTCAACATTGAAAAACAACAACAACCACAACATTGAAAAAAACCAACAAATTCAACAACAACTTCAACATTGAAAAAACCAACAAATTCAACAACAACCTCGACATTGAAAAACACCAACACATTCAACAACAACCTCAACATTGAAAAACACCAACAAATTCAACAACAACCTCAACATTTAAAAACGCCAACAAATTCAACAGCGACCTCAACATTGTAAAACACCAACAAATTCAACAACAACCTCAACATTGAAAAACACCAACAAATTCAATAACAACCTCAACATTGAAAAACAACAACAACCTCAACATTGAAAAACCCCAACAAATTCAACAACAACTTCAACATTGAAAAACACCAACAAATTCAACAACAACCTCGAAATTGAAAAACACCAACAAATTCAACAACAACCTCAACATTGAAAAACAACAACAACCTCAACATTGAAAAACACCAACAAATTCAACAACATCAACATTGAAAAACAAAAACAACCTCAACTTTAAAAAACACCAACAAATTCAAAAACAACCTCAACATTGAAAAACAACAACAACCTCAACATTTAAAAACAACAACAACCTCAACATTGAAAAACACCAATAAATTCATCAACAACCTCAACATTGAAAAACAACAACAACCACAACATTGAAAAACACCAACAAATTCAACAACAACTTCAAGATTGAAAAAAACCAACAAATTCAACAACAACCTCGACATTGAAAAACACCAACAAATTCAACAACAACCTCAACATTGAAAAACACCAACAAATTCAACAACAACCTCAACATTGAAGAACACCAACAAATTCAACAACAACCTCGACATTGAAAAACACCAACAAATTAAACATCAACCTCAACTTTGAAAAACAACAACAACCTCAACATGGAAAAACACCAACAAATTCAACAACAACCTCAACATTGAAAAACAACAACAACCTCAAAATTGAAAAACACCAACAAATTCAACAACAACCTCAAAATTGAAAAACAACAACAACCACAACATTGAAAAACACCAACAAATTCAACAACAACTTCAACATTGAAAAAACCAACAAATTCAACAACAACCTCGACATTGAAAAACACCAACAAATTCAACAACAACCTCAACATTGAAAAACACCAACAAATTCAACAACAACCTCAACATTGAAAAACGCCAACAAATTCAACAACGACCTCAACATTGTAAAACACCAACAAATTCAACAAAAACCTCAACATTGAAAAACACCAACAAATTCAACAACAACCTCGACATTGAAAAACACCAACAAATTCAACAACAACCTCAACATTGAAAAACAACAACAACCTCAACATTGAAAAACACCAACAAATTCAACAACAACTTCAACATTGAAGAACACCAACAAATTCAACAACAACCTCGAAATTGAAAAACACCAACAAATTCAACAAAACCTCAACATTGAAAAACAACAACAACCTCAACATTGAAAAACAACAACAACCTCAACATTGAAAAACACCAATAAATTCATCAACAACCTCAACATTGAAAAACAACAACAACCTCAACATTGTAAAACACCAACAAATTCAACAACAACTTCAATATTGAAAAAAACCAACAAATTCAACAACAACCTCGACATTGAAAAACACCAACAAATTCAACAACAACCTCAACATTGAAAAACACCAACAAATTCAACAACAACCTCAACATTGAAAAACACCAACAAATTCAACAACAACCTCGACATTGAAAAACACCAACAAATTAAACATCAACCTCAACTTTGAAAAACAACAACAACCTCAACATGGAAAAACACCAACAAATTCAACAACAACCTCAACATTGAAAAACAACAACAACCTCAAAATTGAAAAACACCAACAAATTCAACAACAACCTCAACATTGAAAAAAAACAACAACCACAACATTGAAAAACACCAACAAATTCAACAACAACTTCAACATTGAAAAAACCAACAAATTCAACAACAACCTCGACATTGAAAAACACCAACAAATTCAACAACAACCTCAACATTGAAAAACACCAACAAATTCAACAACAACCTCAACATGTAAAAACGCCAACAAAATCAACAACGACCTCAACATTGTAAAACACCAAGAAATTCAACAAAAACCTCAACATTGAAAAACACCAACAAATTCAACAACAACCTCAACATTGAAAAACACCAACAAATTAAACAACAACCTGAACATTGAAAAACAACAACAACCTCAACATTGAAAAACACAAACAAATTCAACAACAACTTCAACATTGAAGAACACCAACAAATTCAACAGCAACCTCGAAATTGAAAAACACCAACAAATTCAACAACAACCTCAACATTGAAAAACACCAACAAATTTAACAACAACCTCAACTTTGAAAAACAACAACAACCTCAACATGGAAAAAGACCAACAAATGCAACAACAACCTCAACATTGAAAAACAACAACAACCTCAAAATTGAAAAACACCAACAAATTCAACAACAACCTCAACATTTAAAAACAACAACAACCTCAACATTGAAAAACACCAACAAATTCAACAACAACCTCAACATTGAAAAACACATACAAATTCAACAACAACTTCAACATTGAAAAACACCAACAAATTCAACAACAACCTCGACATTGAAAAACACCAACAAATTCAACAACAACCTCAACATTGACAAACGACAACAACCTCAACATTGAAAAACACCAACAAATACAACAACAACCTCAACATTGAAAAACAACAACAACCTCAACATTGAAAAACAGCAACAAATTCAACAACAACCTCAGCATTGAAAAACACCAACAAATTCAACAACAACCTCAACATTGAAAAACAACAACAACCTCAACATTGAAAAACAACAACAACCTCAACATTGAAAAACACCAACAAATTCAACAACAACCTCAACATTGAAAAACAAAAACAACCTCAACATTGAAAAACACCAACAAATTCAACAACAACTTCAACATTGTGAAACACCAACAAATTCAACAACAACCTCGAAATTGAAAATCACCAACAAATTCAACAACAACCTCAACATTGAAAAACAACAACAACCTCAACATTGAAAAACACCAACAAATTCAACAACCTCAACATTGAAAAACAACAACAACCTCAACATTGAAAAACACCAACAAATTCAAAAACAACCTCAACATTGAAAAACAACAACAACCTCAACTTTGAAAAACAACAACAACCTCAA
>JANJGN010002326.1:0-76230 GCA_026770705.1 Isurus oxyrinchus
CTCCCTGTCTCCCGACCCTTCTCTCCCTGTCTCCCGGTCACGCTCCCTCCCTGTCTCCCTGTCCCTCTCTATCCCTGTCTACCGATCCCTCTCTCTCCCTGTCTCCCTGTCCCTCTCACCCTGTCTCTCGATCCCTCTATCTCCCTGTTTTCCGATCCCTCTCTCCAAGTCTCCCTATCCCTCTTTCTCCCTGTCTCCTGATCCCACTCTCAGCCTGCCCCACGATCCCTCTCTCTGTGTCGCCCTGTCCCTCTCTCTCTGTCTCCCGGTCCCTCGCTCCCTATCTCCCGGTCCCTCTCTCTCCCTGTCTCCCGGTACCTCTCTCCCTGTCTCCCCGTCCATCTCTCCCTGTCTCCCGGTCCCTCTCTCTCCCTGTCTCCCTGTCCCTCTCTCTCCCGGTCACCCGATCCCTCTCACCCTGTCTCCCGATCCCTCTCTCAATGTCTCCCGGTCGCTCTCTCCCAGTCTCCCTGTTCCTCTCTCCCTGTTTCCCGATCCCTCTCTCTCCCTGTCTCCCGGTCCCTCTCTCACCCTGTTTCCCGGTCCCTCTCTCACCCTGTCTCCCGATCCCTCTCTCCCTGTCTCCCGGTCCCTCTCACCCTGTCTCCGGGGCCCTCTCCGTCCCTGTCTCCATATCCCTCTCTCTCCCTGTCACCCGATCCCTCTCTCCCTGTCTCCTGATCCCTCTCTCAGCCTGCCCCACGATCCCTCTCTCTGTCTCCCGGTCCCTCGCTCCCTATCTCCCGGGCCCTCTCCCTCCCTGTCTCCCGATACCTCTCTCCCTGTCTCCCCGCCCATCTCTCCCTGTCTCCCGGTACCTCTCTCTCCCTGTCTCCCTGTCCCTCTTCCTCCCGGTCACCCGATCCCTCATCTCCCTGTCTCCCGATCCCTCTCTCAATGTCTCCCGGACCCTCTCTCCCAGTCTCCCTGTCCCTCTCTCCCTGTTTCCCGATCCCTCTCTCTCCCTGTCTCCCAGTCCCTCTCTCACCCTGTTTCCCGGTCCCTCTCTCTCCCTGTCTCCCGATCCCTCTCTCCCTGTCTCCCGGACCCTCTCACCCTGTCTCCCGGGCCCTCTCCGTCCCTGTCTCCATATCCCTCTCTCTCCCTGTCTCCCGATCCCTCTCTCTCCCTATTTCCCGATCCCTCTCTCTCCCTGTTCCCGGTCCATTTCTACCTTTCCCCCCGTCCCTCTCTCCCTGTCTCCCAGTCCCTCTCTCCCTGTCTCCCGGTCCCACTTTCTCGCTGTCACCCGATCCCTCTCTCTTCCGGTCCCACTCTCTCCCTGTCTCCCAGTCCCTCTCTCTCCCTGTCTCCCGATCCCTCTCACTCCCTGTCTCCCGATCCCTCTCTCCCTGTTGACCTGTCCCTCTCTCCCTGTCTCCCGATACCTCTCTCCCTGTCTGCCGATCCCTCTCTCTCCCTGTCTCCCGATCCCTCTCTCTCCCTGTCTCCCGATCCTTCTCTCTCCCTGTTCCCGGTCCCTCTCTCCCTGTCTCCCAGTCCCTCTCTCTACCTGTCTCCCGGTCCCTCTCTCTCCCTGTCTCCCGATCCCTCTCTCTCCCTGTCTCCCGGTCCCTCTCTCTCCCTGTCTCCCGAACCCTCTATCCCAGTCCCTCGCTCTCCCTGTCTCCCGGTCCCTCTCTCCCTGTCTCCCAGACACTCTCTCCCTTTCACACAGTCCCTCTCTCTCCATGTCTGCCAGTCCCTCTCTCTCCCTGTCTCCCGATCCCTCTCTTCCTGTCTCCCGGTCCCCCTCTCTCTGTCTCCCAGTCCCTCTCTCTCCCTGTCTCCCGATCCCTCTCTACCTGTCTCCCGGTCCCTCTCTCTCTGTCTCCCGGTCCCTCTCTCTCCCTGCCTGCCGATCCCTCTCTCTCCCTGTCCCCCAGTCCATCTCGCTCCCTGTCTCCCGATCCCTCTCTCTCCTTGTTTCCTGAACCCTCTCTCCCTGTCCCTCGCTCTCCCTGTCACCCGGTCCCTCTCTCCCAGTCTCCCGATCCCTCTCACCCTGTCACCCGGTCCCTCTCTCCCTGTCACCCGGTCCCTCTCTCCCTGTCTCACTATCCCTCTCTCCCTGTCTCCCTATCCCTCTCCCTCCCTGTCACCTGATCCCTCTCTCTCCCTTTCCCACGATCCCTCTCTCTCTGTCGCCCTGTCCATCTCTCTCTGTCTCCCGGTCCCTCGCTCCCTATCTCCCGGTCCCTCTCTCTCCCTATCTCCCGGTCCCTCTCTCCCTGTCTCCCGGTCCATCTCTCCCTGTCCCCCGGTCCCTCGCTCCCTGTCTCCCGGTCCCTCTCTCTCCCTCTCTCCCTGTCACTCCCTCTCCCTGTATCGCGATCCCTCTCTCTCCTTGTATCCCAATCCCTCTCTCCCTGTCTCCCGGACCCTCTCCCTCCCTGTCTCCCAATCCCTCTCTCTCCCTGTCTCCCGATCCCTCTCTCCCTGTCTCCCTGTCCCTCTCTCCCTGTCTCCCTGTCCCTCTCTCCCTGTCATCTGATCCCTCTCTCCCTGTCTCCCGGTCCCTCTCTCCCTGTCTCCCGGTCTCTCTCTCTCCCTGTCACCCGGTCCCTCTCTCTCTCTGTCCCCCGTTCCCTATCGCCCTTTCTCCCGGTCCCACTCTCTCACTGTCTCCCAAACCCTCTCTCCCAGTCCCTCGCTCACCCTGTCTGCCGCTTCCTCTCTCCCTGTCTCCCAGACCCTCTCTCCCTTTCACACCGTCCCTCTCTCTCCCTGTCTCCCGATCCCTCTCTACGTGTCCGCCGGTCCCTCTCTCTCTGTCTCCGAGTCCCTCTCTCTCCCTGTCTGCCGATCCCTCTCTCTCCCTGTCTCCCAGTCCATCTCCCTCCCTGTCTCCCGATACCTCTCTCTCCCTGTCTCCCAGTCCATCTCCCTCCCTGTCTCCCGATCCCTCACTCTCCTTGTTACCCGATCCTTCTCTCCCTGTCTCCCTGTCCCTCTCTCCCTGTCTCTCGATCCCTCTCTCCCTGTCCCCCTATCCATCCCCCTATCTCAGCCTGCCCCACGATCCCTCTCTCTGTGTCGCCCTGTCCCTCTCTCTCTGTCTCCCGGTCCCTCGCTCCCTATCTCCCAGTCCCTCTCTCTCCCTGTCTCCTGGTCCCTCTCTCCCTGTCTCCTGATCCCTCTCTCACCCTGTCTCCTGATCCCTCTCTCACCCTGCCCCACGATCCCTCTCTCTGTGTCGCCCTGTCCCTCTCTCTCTGTCTCCCGGTCCCTCGCTCCCTATCTCCCAGTCCCTCTCTCTCCCTGTCTCCCGGTCCCTCTCTCCCTGTCTCCCCGTCCATCTCTCCCTGTCTCCCGGTCCCTCTCTCTCCCTGTCTCCCTGTCCCTCCCTCTCCCTGTATCCCGATCCCTCTCTCTCCCTGTTACCCGATCCCTCTCTCCCTGTCTCCCGATCCCTCTCTCTCCCTGTCTCCCGATCCCTCTCTCCCTGTATCCCGGTCCCTCTCGCGCTGTCTCCTGGGCCCTCTCCATCCCTGTCTCCCGAAGCCTCTATCTCCCTGTCTCCCGACCCCTCTCTCCCAGTCTCCCGATCCCACTCTCTCCCTGTTCCCGGTCCATTTCTACCTGTCCCCCGGTCCCTCTCTCCCTGTCTCCCGGTCCCTCTCTCTCCCTGTCTCCCGACCCCTCTCTCCCAGTCTCCCGATCCCTCTCTCTCCCTGTTCCCGGTCCATTTCTACCTGTCCCCCGGTCCCTCTCTCCCTGTCTCCCGATCCCTCTCTCACCCTTCACCCGATCCCTCTCTCTCCCGGTCCCCCTCTCTCCCTGTCTCCCAGTCCCTCTCTTTCCCTGTCTCCTGGTCCCTCTCTCTCCCTGTCTCCCGATCCCTCTCTCCCTGTCTCCCGGTCACTCTCCCTCCCTGTCTCCCGATCCCTCTCTCCCTGTCTCTCTGTCCCTCTCTCTCTGTCTCCCGATACCTCTCTCCGAGTCTCCCGATCCCTCTCCCTCCCTGTCTCCCGATCCCTCTCACTCCCTGTCTCCCGATACCTCTCTCCCTGTCTGCCGATCCCTCTCTCCCTGTCTCCCGGTCCCTCTCTCTCCCTGTCTCCCGGTCCCTCTCTCTCCCTGTCTCCTGGTCCATCTCTCCGTGTCAACCGGACCCTATCTCCCTTTCTCCCGTTCCCTCTCTCTCCCTGTCTCCCTGTCCCTCTCTCTCCCTTTCTCCCGGTCCCTCTCTCTCCCTGTCTCCCTGTCCCTCTCTCTCCCTGTCTCCTGGTTCCTCTCTCTCCCTGTCACCCGGTCCCTCTCTCTCCCTGTCTCCCGGTCCCTCTCTCCCTGTCTCCTGATCCCTCGCTCCCTGTCACCTGGTCCCTCTCTCCCTGTCTCCCGATCCCTCTCTTCCTGTCACCCGGTCCCTCTCTCTCCCAGTCTCCAGGTCCCTCTCTCTCCTTGTCTCCCTGTCCCTCTCTCTCCCTGTCTCCCAGTCCCTCTCTCCGTGTCTCCCGGTCCCTCTCTCTCCCTGTCTCCTGTTCCCTATCTCCCTGTCTCCCATTCCCTCTCTCTCCCTGTCTCCCGATCCCTGTTTCCCTGTAACCCTTTCCCTCTCTCTCAGTCTCCCGATCCCTCTCACCCTGTCTCCCGGTCCTTCTCTCCCTGTCTCCCGGTCCCTCTCTCTCCCTGTCTGCCGATCCCTCTCTCGCTCTCTCCCAATCCCTCACTCCCTGTCTCCCTGTCCCTCTCTCCCTGTCTCCCGGTCCCTCGCTCCTTGTCTCCCAGGCCCTCTTTCTCCCTGTATCCCGATACTTCTCTCCCTGTCTCCCGGTCCCTCTCTCCCTGTCTCCCAATCCCTTTCTCCCTGTCTCCCTGTCCATCTCTCCCTGTCTGCCAGTCCCTCTCTCCCTGTCACCCAGTCCCTCTCTCTCCCTGTCTCCCGGTTCCTCACTCACCCTGTCTCCCGTTCCCTATCACCCTGTCTCACGGTCGCTCTCTCTCCCTGTCTCCCGAATTCTGTCTCCCAGACCCTCGGTCTCCCTCTCTCCCTGTCCCTCTCTCCCGGTCTCCTGGTTCCTCTCTCCCTGTCTCCCGGTCCCTCTCTCTCCCTGTCTGCCGATCCCTCTCTCTCCCTGTCTCCCAGTCCATCTCCCTCCCTGTCTCCCAAACCCTCTCTCCCTTTCTCCCGATCCCTCACTCTCCTTCTCTCCCGATCTGTCTCTCCCTGTCTCACTATCCCTTTCTCCCTGTCTCCCGATCCCTCTCTCTCCCTGTTTACCAAACCCTCTCTCCCTGTCTCCCAATCCCTCTCCCTCCCTGTCTCCTGATCCCTCTCACCCCTGTCCCGCGATCCCTCTCTCTCTCTGTCTCCCTGTCCCTCTCTCTCTGTCTCCCGGTCCCTCGCTCCCTATCTTCCGGTCCCTATCTCCCTGTCTCACGGTCCATCTCTCCCTGTCCCCCGGTCCATCTCTCCCTGTCTCCCAGTCCCTCTCTGTCTCCCTGTCTCCCTGTCCCTCCCTCTACCTGTCTCCCGGTACCTCTCTCTCTGTCGCCCTGTCCCTCTCTCTCTGTCACCCGGTCCCTTGCTCCCGATCACCCGGTCCCTCTCTCTCCCTATCACCCGGTCCCTCTCTCCCTGTCTCCCGCTCCATCTCTCCCTCTCCCCCGGTCCATCTCTCCCTGTCTCCCGGTCCCTCTCTCTCCCTGTCTCCCTGTCCCTCCCTCTCCCTGTCTCCCGGTACCTCTCTCTCCCTGTCTTCTGATCCCTGTCTCCCGGTCCCTCTCACCCTGTCTCCCGGGCCCCCTCCATCCCTGTCTCCCGATCCCTCTCTCTCCCTGTCTCCCGATCCCTCTCGCCCTGTCTCACTGTCCCTCTCTCCCTGTCCCCCGATCCCTCTCTCTCCCTGTCTCCCGATCCCTCTCTCTCCCTGTTCCTGGTCCATCTCTACCTGTCACCCAGTCCCTCTCTCTCGCTGTCTCCCAGTCCCTCTCTCCCTGTCTCCCGGTTCCTCACTCACCCTGTCTCCCGTTCCCTATCACCCTGTCTCACGGTCGCTCTCTCTCCCTGTCTCCCGAATTCTGGCTCCAGGACCCTCGCTCTCCCTCTCTCCCGGTCCCTCTCTCCCGGTCTCCTGGTGCCTCTCTCCCTGTCTCCCGGTCCCTCTCTCTCCCTGTCTGCCGATCCCTCTCTCTCCCTGTCTCCCAGTCCATCTCCCTCCCTGTCTCCCAATCCCTCTCTCCCTGTCTCCCGATCCCTCACTCTCCTTCTCTCCCGATATGTCTCTCCCTGTCTCACTATCCCTTTCTCCTTGTCTGCCGATCCCTCTCTCTCCCTGTTTACCGATCCCTCTCTCCCTGTCTCCCGATCCCTCTCCCTCCCTGTCAGCCGATGCCTCTCTCCCTATCCCTCTCCCTCCCTGTCTCCTGATCCCTCTCATCCCTGTCCCGCGATCCCTCTCTCTCTGTCGCCCTGTTCCTCTCTCTCTGTCTCCCGGTCCCTCGCTCCCTATCACCCGGTCCCTCTCTCTCCCTATCTCCCGGTCCCTCTCTCCCTGTCTCCCGGTCCCTCTCTCCCTGTCCCCCGGTCCATCTCTCCCTGTCTCCCGGTCTCTCTCTCTCCCTGTCACCCTGTCCCTCCCTCTCCCTTTCTCCCGGTACCTCTCACTCCCTGTCTTCCGATCCCTGTCTCCCTGTGTCCCAGTCCCACTCACCCTGTCTCCCGGGCCCCCTCCATCCCATGTCTCCCGATCCCTCTCTCTCCCTTTTTTGCCCGATCCCTCTCTCCCTGTCTCCCGATCTCTCTCTCTCGCTGTTCCTGATCCATCTCTACCCGTCACCCATTCCCTCTCTCTCTGTCTCCCAGTCCCTCTCTCCCTGTCTGCCGGTCCCACTGTCTCCCTGTCACCCGAACCCTCTCTCCCCCTGTCCCTTTCTCTACCTGTCTCCCGGTCCCACTCTCTCCCTGTCTCCCGATCCCTCTCTCTCCCTGACACCCGGTCCCTCTCTCTCCCTGTCTCCCGGTCCCTCTCTCTCCCTGTCTTCCATTCCCTATCTCCCTGTCTCCCTGTCCCTCTCTCCCTGTCTCTCGATCCCTCTCTCTCCCTTTTTTCCGATCCCTCTCTCCCTGTCTCCCTATCCCTCTCCCTACCTGTCTCCTGACCCCTCTCTCTCCCTGTCCCGCGATCCCTCTCTCTGTGTCGCCCTGTCCCTCTCTCTCTGTCTCCCGGTCCCTCGCTCCCTATCTCCCGGACTCTCACTCTCCCAGTCTCCCGGTCCCTCTCTCCTTGTCTCCCCGTCCATCTCTCCCTGTCTCCCGGTACCTCTCTCTCCCCGTCTCCCTGTCCCTCCCTCTCCCTGTCTCCCAGTCCCTCACTCTCCCCGTATCCCTGTCCCTCCCTCTCCCCGTCTCCCTGTCCCTCCCTCTCCCTGTCTCCCAGTCCCTCACACTCCCTGTCTCCCAGTCCCTCACTCTCCCTGTCTCCCATTCCCTCACTCTCCCTGTCTCCCGGTCCCTCTCTCCCTGTCTCCAGGTTCTTCTCTCACTGTATCCTGATTTCTCTCTCCCTGTCACCCGGTCCCTCTCTCACCCTGTCTCCCGATCCCTCTCTCCCTGTCTCCCGGTCACTCTCCCTCCCTGTCTCCCGATCCCTCTCTCCCTGTCTCTCTGTCCCTCTCTCTCTGTCTCCCGATACCTCTCTCCGAGTCTCCCGATCCCTCTCCCTCCCTGTCTCCCGATCCCTCTCACTCCCTGTCTCCCGATACCTCTCTCCCTGTCTGCCGATCCCTCTCTCCCTGTCTCCCGGTCCCTCTCTCTCCCTGTCTCCCAGTCCATCTCTCCGTGTCAACCGGACCCTATCTCCCTTTCTCCCGGTCCCTCTCTCTCCCTGTCTCCCTGTCCCTCTCTCTCCCTGTCTCCCGATCCCTCTCTCTCCCGGTTTCCCGATCAATCTCTCCCTGTCTCCCGATCCCTCTTCTCCCTGTCTCTCGGACCCTCTCTCTCCCAGTCTTCCGCTTCCTCTCTCCCTGTCTCCAGGTCCCTCTCTCCCTGTCTCCCGGTTCCTCTCTCTCCCTGTCACCCGGTCCCTCTCTCTCCCTGTCTCCCGGTCCCTCTCTCCCTGTCTCCTGATCCCTCGCTCCCTGTCGCCTGGTCCCTCTCTCCCTGTCTCCCGATCCCTCTCTTCCTGTCACCCGGTCCCTCTCTCTCCCAGTCTCCAGGTCCCTCTCTCTCCTTGTCTCCCTGTCCCTCTCTCTCCCTGTCTCCCAGTCCCTCTCTCCGTGTCTCCCGGTCCCTCTCTCTCCCTGTCTCCTGTTCCCTATCTCCCTGTCTCCCATTCCCTCTCTCTCCCTGTCTCCCGATCCCTGTTTCCCTGTAACCCTTTCCCTCTCTCTCAGTCTCCCGATCCCTCTCACCCTGTCTCCCGATCCTTCTCTCCCTGTCTCCCGGTCCCTCTCTCTCCCTGTCTGCCGATCCCTCTCTCGCTCTCTCCCAATCCCTCACTCCCTGTCTCCCTGTCCCTCTCTCCCTGTCTCCCGGTCCCTTGCTCCTTGTCTCCCAGGCCCTCTTTCTCCCTGTATCCCGATACTTCTCTCCCTGTCTCCCGGTCCCTCTCTCCCTGTCTCCCAATCCCTTTCTCCCTGTCTCCCTGTCCATCTCTCCCTGTCTGCCAGTCCCTCTCTCCCTGTCACCCAGTCCCTCTCTCTCCCTGTCTCCCGGTTCCTCACTCACCCTGTCTCCCGTTCCCTATCACCCTGTCTCACGGTCGCTCTCTCTCCCTGTCTCCCGAATTCTGTCTCCCAGACCCTCGGTCTCCCTCTCTCCCTGTCCCTCTCTCCCGGTCTCCTGGTTCCTCTCTCCCTGTCTCCCGGTCCCTCTCTCTCCCTGTCTGCCGAGCCCTCTCTCTCCCTGTCTCCCAGTCCATCTCCCTCCCTGTCTCCCAAACCCTCTCTCCCTTTCTCCCGATCCCTCACTCTCCTTCTCTCCCGATCTGTCTCTCCCTGTCTCACTATCCCTTTCTCCCTGTCTCCCGATCCCTCTCTCTCCCTGTTTACCAAACCCTCTCTCCCTGTCTCCCAATCCCTCTCCCTCCCTGTCTCCTGATCCCTCTCACCCCTGTCCCGCGATCCCTCTCTCTCTCTGTCTCCCTGTCCCTCTCTCTCTGTCTCCCGGTCCCCTCGCTCCCTATCTTCCGGTCCCTATCTCCCTGTCTCACGGTCCATCTCTCCCTGTCCCCCGGTCCATCTCTCCCTGTCTCCCAGTCCCTCTCTCTCCCTGTCTCCCTGTCCCTCCCTCTACCTGTCTCCCGGTACCTATCTCTCTGTCGCCCTGTCCCTCTCTCTCTGTCTCCCGGTCCCTTGCTCCCTATCAACCGGTCCCTCTCTCTCCCTATCACCCGGTCCCTCTCTCCCTGTCTCCCGCTCCATCTCTCACTCTCCCCAGGTCCATCTCTCCCTGTCTCCCGGTCCCTCTCTCTCCCTGTCTCCCAGTCCATCTCCCTCCCTGTCTCCCAAACCCTCTCTCCCTTTCTCCCGATCCCTCACTCTCCTTCTCTCCCGATCTGTCTCTCCCTGTCTCACTATCCCTTTCTCCCTGTCTCCCGATCCCTCTCTCTCCCTGTTTACCAAACCCTCTCTCCCTGTCTCCCAATCCCTCTCCCTCCCTGTCTCCTGATCCCTCTCACCCCTGTCCCGCGATCCCTCTCTCTCTCTGTCTCCCTGTCCCTCTCTCTCTGTCTCCCGGTCCCTCGCTCCCTATCTTCCGGTCCCTATCTCCCTGTCTCACGGTCCATCTCTCCCTGTCCCCCGGTCCATCTCTCCCTGTCTCCCAGTCCCTCTCTCTCCCTGTCTCCCTGTCCCTCCCTCTACCTGTCTCCCGGTACCTCTCTCTCTGTCGCCCTGTCCCTCTCTCTCTGTCTCCCGGTCCCTTGCTCCCTATCACCCGGTCCCTCTCTCTCCCTATCACCCGGTCCCTCTCTCCCTGCCTCCCGCTCCATCTCTCCCTCTCCCCAGGTCCATCTCTCCCTGTCTCCCGGTCCCTCTCTCTCCCTGTCTCCCTGTCCCTCCCTCTCCCTGTCTCCCGGTACCTCTCTCTCCCTGTCTTCGGATCCCTGTCTCCCGGTCCCTCTCACCCTGTCTCCCGGGCCCCCTCAATCCCTGTCTCCCGATCCCTCTCTCTCCCTGTCTCCCGATCCCTCTCGCCCTGTCTCACTGTCCCTCTCTCCCTGTCCCCCGATCCCTCTCTCTCCCTGTCTCCCGATCCCTCTCTCTCCCTGATCCTGGTCCATCTCTACCTGTCACCCAGTCCCTCTCTCTCGCTGTCTCCCAGTCCCTCTCTCCCTGTCTCCCGGTTCCTCACTCACCCTGTCTCCCGTTCCCTATCACCCTGTCTCACGGTCGCTCTCTCTCCCTGTCTCCCGAATTCTGGCTCCAGGACCCTCGCTCTCCCTCTCTCCCGGTCCCTCTCTCCCGGTCTCCTGGTGCCTCTCTCCCTGTCTCCCGGTCCCTCTCTCTCCCTGTCTGCCGATCCCTCTCTCTCCCTGTCTCCCAGTCCATCTCCCTCCCTGTCTCCCAATCCCTCTCTCCCTGTCTCCCGATCCCTCACTCTCCTTCTCTCCCGATATGTCTCTCCCTGTCTCACTATCCCTTTCTCCTTGTCTGCCGATCCCTCTCTCTCCCTGTTTACCGATCCCTCTCTCCCTGTCTCCCGATCCCTCTCCCTCCCTGTCAGCCGATGCCTCTCTCCCTATCCCTCTCCCTCCCTGTCTCCTGATCCCTCTCATCCCTGTCCCGCGATCCCTCTCTCTCTGTCGCCCTGTTCCTCTCTCTCTGTCTCCCGGTCCCCTCGCTCCCTATCACCCGGTCCCCTCTCTCTCCCTATCTCCCGGTCCCTCTCTCCCTCTCTCCCGGTCCCCTCTCTCCCGGTCTCCTGGTGCCTCTCTCCCTGTCTCCCGGTCCCTCTCTCTCCCTGTCTGCCGATCCCTCTCTCTCCCTGTCTCCCAGTCCATCTCCCTCCCTGTCTCCCAATCCCTCTCTCCCTGTCTCCCGATCCCTCACTCTCCTTCTCTCCCGATATGTCTCTCCCTGTCTCACTATCCCTTTCTCCTTGTCTGCCGATCCCTCTCTCTCCCTGTTTACCGATCCCTCTCTCCCTGTCTCCCGATCCCTCTCCCTCCCTGTCAGCCGATGCCTCTCTCCCTATCCCTCTCCCTCCCTGTGTCCTGATCCCTCTCATCCCTGTCCCGCGATCCCTCTCTCTCTGTCGCCCTGTTCCTCTCTCTCTGTCACCCGGTCCCTCGCTCCCTATCACCCGGTCCCTCTCTCTCCCTATCTCCCGGTCCCTCTCTCCCTGTCTCCCGGTCCCTCTCTCCCTGTCCCCCGGTCCATCTCTCCCTGTCTCCCGGTCTCTCTCTCTCCCTGTCACCCTGTCCCTCCCTCTCCCTTTCTCCCGGTACCTCTCACTCCCTGTCTTCCGATCCCTGTCTCCCTGTGTCCCAGTCCCACTCACCCTGTCTCCCGGGCCCCCTCCATCCCATGTCTCCCGATCCCTCTCTCTCCCTTTTTTGCCCGATCCCTCTCTCCCTGTCTCCCGATCTCTCTCTCTCCCTGTTCCTGATCCATCTCTACCCGTCACCCATTCGCTCTCTCTCCCTGTCTTCCATTCCCTATCTCCCTGTCTCCCGGTCCGTCTCTCTCCCTGCCTCCCGAACCCTCTCTCCCTGTCCCTCGCTCTCCCTGTCTCCCGGTCCCTCTCTCCCTGTCTCCCGGATCCTCTCTCCCTTTCACACAGTCCCTCTCTCTCCATGTCTCCCGGTCCCTCTCTCTCCCTGTCTGCCGATCCCTCTCTCTCCTTGTCTCTCGGTCCATCTCCCTCCCTGTCTCCCGGTCCCTCTCTCTCCCTGCCTCCCAGTCCATCTCCCTCCCTGTCTCCCGATCCCTCTCTCTCCTTGTTTCCTGATCCCTCTCTCCCTGTCTCCCTGTCCCTCTCTCCCTGTCTCTCGATCCCTCTCTCTCCCTTTTTTCCGATCCCTCTCTCCCTGTCTCCCTATCCCTCTCCCTACCTGTCTCCTGACCCCTCTCTCTCCCTGTCCCGCGATCCCTCTCTCTGTGTCGCCCTGTCCCTCTCTCTCTGTCTCCCGGTCCCTCGCTCCCTATCTCCCGGACTCTCCCTCTCCCAGTCTCCCGGTCCCTCTCTCCCTGTCTCCCGGTCCATCTATCCCTGTCTCCCGGTCCCTCTCTCTCCCTGTCTCCCGGTCCCTCTCTCCCTGTCTCCCCGTCCATCTCTCCCTGTCTCCCGGTCCCTCTCTCTCCCTGTCTCCCTGTCCCTCCCTCTCCCTGTATCCCGATCCCTCTCTCTCCCTGTTACCCGATGCCTCTCTCCCTGTCTCCCGGTCCCTCTCTCTCCCTGTCTCCCGATCCCTCTCTCCCTGTCTCCCGGTCCCTCTCGCGCTGTCTCCCGGGCCCTCTCCATCCCTGTCTCCTGAAGCCTCTATCTCCCTGTCTCCCGACCCCTCTCTCCCAGTCTCCCGATCCCACTCTCTCCCTGTTCCCGGTCCATTTCTACCTGTCCCCCGGTCCCTCTCCCCCTGTCTCCCGGTCCCTCTCTCTCCCTGTCTCCCGACCCCTCTCTCCCAGTCTCCCGATCCCTCTCTCTCCCTGTTCCCGGTCCATTTCTACCTGTCCCCCCGGTCCCTCTCTCCCTGTCTCCCGGTCCCTCTCTCTCCCTTCACCCGATCCCTCTCTCTCCCGGTCCCTCTCTCTCCCTGTCTCCCTGTCCCTCTCTTTCCCTGTCTCCCGGTCCCTCTCTCTCCCTGTCTCCCGATCCCTCTCTCCCTGTCTCCCGGTCACTCTCCCTCCCTGTCTCCCGATCCCTCTCTCCCTGTCTCTCTGTCCCTCTCTCTCTGTCTCCCGATACCTCTCTCCGAGTCTCCCGATCCCTCTCCCTCCCTGTCTCCCGATCCCTCTCACTCCCTGTCTCCCGATACCTCTCTCCCTGTCTGCCGATCCCTCTCTCCCTGTCTCCCGGTCCCTCTCTCTCCCTGTCTCCCAGTCCATCTCTCCGTGTCAACCGGACCCTATCTCCCTTTCTCCCGTTCCCTCTCTCTCCCTGTCTCCCTGTCCCTCTCTCTCCCTGTCTCCCGATCCCTCTCTCTCCCGGTTTCCCGATCAATCTCTCCCTGTCTCCCGATCCCTCTTCTCCCTGTCTCTCGGACCCTCTCTCTCCCAGTCTTCCGCTTGCTCTCTCCCTGTCTCCAGGTCCCTCTCTCCCTGTCTCCCGGTTCCTCTCTCTCCCTGTCACCCGGTCCCTCTCTCTCCCTGTCTCCCGGTCCCTCTCTCCCTGTCTCCTGATCCCTCGCTCCCTGTCGCCTGGTCCCTCTCTCCCTGTCTCCCGATCCCTCTCTTCCTGTCACCCGGTCCCTCTCTCTCCCAGTCTCCAGGTCCCTCTCTCTCCTTGTCTCCCTGTCCCTCTCTCTCCCTGTCTCCCAGTCCCTCTCTCCGTGTCTCCCGGTCCCTCTCTCTCCCTGTCTCCTGTTCCCTATCTCCCTGTCTCCCATTCCCTCTCTCTCCCTGTCTCCCGATCCCTGTTTCCCTGTAACCCTTTCCCTCTCTCTCAGTCTCCCGATCCCTCTCACCCTGTCTCCCGGTCCTTCTCTCCCTGTCTCCCGGTCCCTCTCTCTCCCTGTCTGCCGATCCCTCTCTCGCTCTCTCCCAATCCCTCACTCCCTGTCTCCCTGTCCCTCTCTCCCTGTCTCCCGGTCCCTTGCTCCTTGTCTCCCAGGCCCTCTTTCTCCCTGTATCCCGATACTTCTCTCCCTGTCTCCCGGTCCCTCTCTCCCTGTCTCCCAATCCCTTTCTCCCTGTCTCCCTGTCCATCTCTCCCTGTCTGCCAGTCCCTCTTTCCCTGTCACCCAGTCCCTCTCTCTCCCTGTCTCCCGGTTCCTCACTCACCCTGTCTCCCGTTCCCTATCACCCTGTCTCACGGTCGCTCTCTCTCCCTGTCTCCCGAATTCTGTCTCCCAGACCCTCGGTCTCCCTCTCTCCCTGTCCCTCTCTCCCGGTCTCCTGGTTCCTCTCTCCCTGTCTCCCGGTCCCTCTCTCTCCCTGTCTGCCGAGCCCTCTCTCTCCCTGTCTCCCAGTCCATCTCCCTCCCTGTCTCCCAAACCCTCTCTCCCTTTCTCCCGATCCCTCACTCTCCTTCTCTCCCGATCTGTCTCTCCCTGTCTCACTATCCCTTTCTCCCTGTCTCCCGATCCCTCTCTCTCCCTGTTTACCAAACCCTCTCTCCCTGTCTCCCAATCCCTCTCCCTCCCTGTCTCCTGATCCCTCTCACCCCTGTCCCGCGATCCCTCTCTCTCTCTGTCTCCCTGTCCCTCTCTCTCTGTCTCCCGGTCCCTCGCTCCCTATCTTCCGGTCCCTATCTCCCTGTCTCACGGTCCATCTCTCCCTGTCCCCCGGTCCATCTCTCCCTGTCTCCCAGTCCCTCTCTCTCCCTGTCTCCCTGTCCCTCCCTCTACCTGTCTCCCGGTACCTATCTCTCTGTCGCCCTGTCCCTCTCTCTCTGTCTCCCGGTCCCTTGCTCCCTATCAACCGGTCCCTCTCTCTCCCTATCACCCGGTCCCTCTCTCCCTGTCTCCCGCTCCATCTCTCCCTCTCCCCAGGTCCATCTCTCCCTGTCTCCCGGTCCCTCTCTCTCCCTGTCTCCCTGTCCCTCCCTCTCCCTGTCTCCCGGTACCTCTCTCTCCCTGTCTTCTGATCCCTGTCTCCCGGTCCCTCTCACCCTGTCTCCCGGGCCCCCTCCATCCCTGTCTCCCGATCCCTCTCTCTCCCTGTCTCCCGATCCCTCTCGCCCTGTCTCACTGTCCCTCTCTCCCTGTCCCCCGATCCCTCTCTCTCCCTGTCTCCCGATCCCTCTCTCTCCCTGTTCCTGGTCCATCTCTACCTGTCACCCAGTCCCTCTCTCTCGCTGTCTCCCAGTCCCTCTCTCCCTGTCTCCCGGTTCCTCACTCACCCTGTCTCCCGTTCCCTATCACCCTGTCTCACGGTCGCTCTCTCTCCCTGTCTCCCGAATTCTGGCTCCAGGACCCTCGCTCTCCCTCTCTCCCGGTCCCTCTCTCCCGGTCTCCTGGTGCCTCTCTCCCTGTCTCCCGGTCCCTCTCTCTCCCTGTCTGCCGATCCCTCTCTCTCCCTGTCTCCCAGTCCATCTCCCTCCCTGTCTCCCAATCCCTCTCTCCCTGTCTCCCGATCCCTCACTCTCCTTCTCTCCCGATATGTCTCTCCCTGTCTCACTATCCCTTTCTCCTTGTCTGCCGATCCCTCTCTCTCCCTGTTTACCGATCCCTCTCTCCCTGTCTCCCGATCCCTCTCCCTCCCTGTCAGCCGATGCCTCTCTCCCTATCCCTCTCCCTCCCTGTCTCCTGATCCCTCTCATCCCTGTCCCGCGATCCCTCTCTCTCTGTCGCCCTGTTCCTCTCTCTCTGTCTCCCGGTCCCTCGCTCCCTATCACCCGGTCCCTCTCTCTCCCTATCTCCCGGTCCCTCTCTCCCTGTCTCCTGGTCCCTCTCTCCCTGTCCCCCGGTCCATCTCTCCCTGTCTCCCGGTCTCTCTCTCTCCCTGTCACCCTGTCCCTCCCTCTCCCTTTCTCCCGGTACCTCTCACTCCCTGTCTTCCGATCCCTGTCTCCCTGTGTCCCAGTCCCACTCACCCTGTCTCCCGGGCCCCCTCCATCCCATGTCTCCTGATCCCTCTCTCTCCCTTTTTTGCCCGATCCCTCTCTCCCTGTCTCCCGATCTCTCTCTCTCCCTGTTCCTGATCCATCTCTACCCGTCACCCATTCCCTCTCTCTCCCTGTCTTCCATTCCCTATCTCCCTGTCTCCCGGTCCGTCTCTCTCCCTGCCTCCCGAACCCTCTCTCCCTGTCCCTCGCTCTCCCTGTCTCCCGGTCCCTCTCTCCCTGTCTCCCGGATCCTCTCTCCCTTTCACACAGTCCCTCTCTCTCCATGTCTCCCGGTCCCTCTCTCTCCCTGACACCCGGTCCCTCTCTCTCCCTGTCTCCCGGTCCACCTCCCTCCCTGTCTCCCGGTCCCTCTCTCTCCCTGCCTCCCAGTCCATCTCCCTCCCTGTCTCCCGATCCCTCTCTCTCCTTGTTTCCTGATCCCTCTCTCCCTGTCTCCCTGTCCCTCTCTCTCTGTCTCTCGATCCCTCTCTCTCCCTTTTTTCCGATCCCTCTCTCCCTGTCTCCCTATCCCTCTCCCTACCTGTCTCCTGACCCCTCTCTCTCCCTGTCCCGCGATCCCTCTCTCTGTGTCGCCCTGTCCCTCTCTCTCTGTCTCCCGGTCCCTCGCTCCCTATCTCCCGGACTCTCCCTCTCCCAGTCTCCCGGTCCCTCTCTCCCTGTCTCCCGGTCCATCTATCCCTGTCTCCCGGTCCCTCTCTCTCCCTGTCTCCCGGTCCCTCTCTCCCTGTCTCCCCGTCCATCTCTCCCTGTCTCCCGGTCCCTCTCTCTCCCTGTCTCCCTGTCCCTCCCTCTCCCTGTATCCCGATCCCTCTCTCTCCCTGTCACCCGATGCCTCTCTCCCTATCTCCCGGTCCCTCTCTCCCTCTCTCCCGGTCCCTCTCTCCCGGTCTCCTGGTGCCTCTCTCCCTGTCTCCCGGTCCCTCTCTCTCCCTGTCTGCCGATCCCTCTCTCTCCCTGTCTCCCAGTCCATCTCCCTCCCTGTCTCCCAATCCCTCTCTCCCTGTCTCCCGATCCCTCACTCTCCTTCTCTCCCGATATGTCTCTCCCTGTCTCACTATCCCTTTCTCCTTGTCTGCCGATCCCTCTCTCTCCCTGTTTACCGATCCCTCTCTCCCTGTCTCCCGATCCCTCTCCCTCCCTGTCAGCCGATGCCTCTCTCCCTATCCCTCTCCCTCCCTGTGTCCTGATCCCTCTCATCCCTGTCCCGCGATCCCTCTCTCTCTGTCGCCCTGTTCCTCTCTCTCTGTCACCCGGTCCCTCGCTCCCTATCACCCGGTCCCTCTCTCTCCCTATCTCCCGGTCCCTCTCTCCCTGTCTCCCGGTCCCTCTCTCCCTGTCCCCCGGTCCATCTCTCCCTGTCTCCCGGTCTCTCTCTCTCCCTGTCACCCTGTCCCTCCCTCTCCCTTTCTCCCGGTACCTCTCACTCCCTGTCTTCCGATCCCTGTCTCCCTGTGTCCCAGTCCCACTCACCCTGTCTCCCGGGCCCCCTCCATCCCATGTCTCCCGATCCCTCTCTCTCCCTTTTTTGCCCGATCCCTCTCTCCCTGTCTCCCGATCTCTCTCTCTCCCTGTTCCTGATCCATCTCTACCCGTCACCCATTCGCTCTCTCTCCCTGTCTTCCATTCCCTATCTCCCTGTCTCCCGGTCCGTCTCTCTCCCTGCCTCCCGAACCCTCTCTCCCTGTCCCTCGCTCTCCCTGTCTCCCGGTCCCTCTCTCCCTGTCTCCCGGATCCTCTCTCCCTTTCACACAGTCCCTCTCTCTCCATGTCTCCCGGTCCCTCTCTCTCCCTGTCTGCCGATCCCTCTCTCTCCTTGTCTCTCGGTCCATCTCCCTCCCTGTCTCCCGGTCCCTCTCTCTCCCTGCCTCCCAGTCCATCTCCCTCCCTGTCTCCCGATCCCTCTCTCTCCTTGTTTCCTGATCCCTCTCTCCCTGTCTCCCTGTCCCTCTCTCCCTGTCTCTCGATCCCTCTCTCTCCCTTTTTTCCGATCCCTCTCTCCCTGTCTCCCTATCCCTCTCCCTACCTGTCTCCTGACCCCTCTCTCTCCCTGTCCCGCGATCCCTCTCTCTGTGTCGCCCTGTCCCTCTCTCTCTGTCTCCCGGTCCCTCGCTCCCTATCTCCCGGACTCTCCCTCTCCCAGTCTCCCGGTCCCTCTCTCCCTGTCTCCCGGTCCATCTATCCCTGTCTCCCGGTCCCTCTCTCTCCCTGTCTCCCGGTCCCTCTCTCCCTGTCTCCCCGTCCATCTCTCCCTGTCTCCCGGTCCCTCTCTCTCCCTGTCTCCCTGTCCCTCCCTCTCCCTGTATCCCGATCCCTCTCTCTCCCTGTTACCCGATGCCTCTCTCCCTGTCTCCCGGTCCCTCTCTCTCCCTGTCTCCCGATCCCTCTCTCCCTGTCTCCCGGTCCCTCTCGCGCTGTCTCCCGGGCCCTCTCCATCCCTGTCTCCTGAAGCCTCTATCTCCCTGTCTCCCGACCCCTCTCTCCCAGTCTCCCGATCCCACTCTCTCCCTGTTCCCGGTCCATTTCTACCTGTCCCCCGGTCCCTCTCCCCCTGTCTCCCGGTCCCTCTCTCTCCCTGTCTCCCGACCCCTCTCTCCCAGTCTCCCGATCCCTCTCTCTCCCTGTTCCCGGTCCATTTCTACCTGTCCCCCGGTCCCTCTCTCCCTGTCTCCCGGTCCCTCTCTCTCCCTTCACCCGATCCCTCTCTCTCCCGGTCCCTCTCTCTCCCTGTCTCCCTGTCCCTCTCTTTCCCTGTCTCCCGGTCCCTCTCTCTCCCTGTCTCCCGATCCCTCTCTCCCTGTCTCCCGGTCACTCTCCCTCCCTGTCTCCCGATCCCTCTCTCCCTGTCTCTCTGTCCCTCTCTCTCTGTCTCCCGATACCTCTCTCCGAGTCTCCCGATCCCTCTCCCTCCCTGTCTCCCGATCCCTCTCACTCCCTGTCTCCCGATACCTCTCTCCCTGTCTGCCGATCCCTCTCTCCCTGTCTCCCGGTCCCTCTCTCTCCCTGTCTCCCAGTCCATCTCTCCGTGTCAACCGGACCCTATCTCCCTTTCTCCCGTTCCCTCTCTCTCCCTGTCTCCCTGTCCCTCTCTCTCCCTGTCTCCCGATCCCTCTCTCTCCCGGTTTCCCGATCAATCTCTCCCTGTCTCCCGATCCCTCTTCTCCCTGTCTCTCGGACCCTCTCTCTCCCAGTCTTCCGCTTGCTCTCTCCCTGTCTCCAGGTCCCTCTCTCCCTGTCTCCCGGTTCCTCTCTCTCCCTGTCACCCGGTCCCTCTCTCTCCCTGTCTCCCGGTCCCTCTCTCCCTGTCTCCTGATCCCTCGCTCCCTGTCGCCTGGTCCCTCTCTCCCTGTCTCCCGATCCCTCTCTTCCTGTCACCCGGTCCCTCTCTCTCCCAGTCTCCAGGTCCCTCTCTCTCCTTGTCTCCCTGTCCCTCTCTCTCCCTGTCTCCCAGTCCCTCTCTCCGTGTCTCCCGGTCCCTCTCTCTCCCTGTCTCCTGTTCCCTATCTCCCTGTCTCCCATTCCCTCTCTCTCCCTGTCTCCCGATCCCTGTTTCCCTGTAACCCTTTCCCTCTCTCTCAGTCTCCCGATCCCTCTCACCCTGTCTCCCGGTCCTTCTCTCCCTGTCTCCCGGTCCCTCTCTCTCCCTGTCTGCCGATCCCTCTCTCGCTCTCTCCCAATCCCTCACTCCCTGTCTCCCTGTCCCTCTCTCCCTGTCTCCCGGTCCCTTGCTCCTTGTCTCCCAGGCCCTCTTTCTCCCTGTATCCCGATACTTCTCTCCCTGTCTCCCGGTCCCTCTCTCCCTGTCTCCCAATCCCTTTCTCCCTGTCTCCCTGTCCATCTCTCCCTGTCTGCCAGTCCCTCTTTCCCTGTCACCCAGTCCCTCTCTCTCCCTGTCTCCCGGTTCCTCACTCACCCTGTCTCCCGTTCCCTATCACCCTGTCTCACGGTCGCTCTCTCTCCCTGTCTCCCGAATTCTGTCTCCCAGACCCTCGGTCTCCCTCTCTCCCTGTCCCTCTCTCCCGGTCTCCTGGTTCCTCTCTCCCTGTCTCCCGGTCCCTCTCTCTCCCTGTCTGCCGAGCCCTCTCTCTCCCTGTCTCCCAGTCCATCTCCCTCCCTGTCTCCCAAACCCTCTCTCCCTTTCTCCCGATCCCTCACTCTCCTTCTCTCCCGATCTGTCTCTCCCTGTCTCACTATCCCTTTCTCCCTGTCTCCCGATCCCTCTCTCTCCCTGTTTACCAAACCCTCTCTCCCTGTCTCCCAATCCCTCTCCCTCCCTGTCTCCTGATCCCTCTCACCCCTGTCCCGCGATCCCTCTCTCTCTCTGTCTCCCTGTCCCTCTCTCTCTGTCTCCCGGTCCCTCGCTCCCTATCTTCCGGTCCCTATCTCCCTGTCTCACGGTCCATCTCTCCCTGTCCCCCGGTCCATCTCTCCCTGTCTCCCAGTCCCTCTCTCTCCCTGTCTCCCTGTCCCTCCCTCTACCTGTCTCCCGGTACCTATCTCTCTGTCGCCCTGTCCCTCTCTCTCTGTCTCCCGGTCCCTTGCTCCCTATCAACCGGTCCCTCTCTCTCCCTATCACCCGGTCCCTCTCTCCCTGTCTCCCGCTCCATCTCTCCCTCTCCCCAGGTCCATCTCTCCCTGTCTCCCGGTCCCTCTCTCTCCCTGTCTCCCTGTCCCTCCCTCTCCCTGTCTCCCGGTACCTCTCTCTCCCTGTCTTCTGATCCCTGTCTCCCGGTCCCTCTCACCCTGTCTCCCGGGCCCCCTCCATCCCTGTCTCCCGATCCCTCTCTCTCCCTGTCTCCCGATCCCTCTCGCCCTGTCTCACTGTCCCTCTCTCCCTGTCCCCCGATCCCTCTCTCTCCCTGTCTCCCGATCCCTCTCTCTCCCTGTTCCTGGTCCATCTCTACCTGTCACCCAGTCCCTCTCTCTCGCTGTCTCCCAGTCCCTCTCTCCCTGTCTCCCGGTTCCTCACTCACCCTGTCTCCCGTTCCCTATCACCCTGTCTCACGGTCGCTCTCTCTCCCTGTCTCCCGAATTCTGGCTCCAGGACCCTCGCTCTCCCTCTCTCCCGGTCCCTCTCTCCCGGTCTCCTGGTGCCTCTCTCCCTGTCTCCCGGTCCCTCTCTCTCCCTGTCTGCCGATCCCTCTCTCTCCCTGTCTCCCAGTCCATCTCCCTCCCTGTCTCCCAATCCCTCTCTCCCTGTCTCCCGATCCCTCACTCTCCTTCTCTCCCGATATGTCTCTCCCTGTCTCACTATCCCTTTCTCCTTGTCTGCCGATCCCTCTCTCTCCCTGTTTACCGATCCCTCTCTCCCTGTCTCCCGATCCCTCTCCCTCCCTGTCAGCCGATGCCTCTCTCCCTATCCCTCTCCCTCCCTGTCTCCTGATCCCTCTCATCCCTGTCCCGCGATCCCTCTCTCTCTGTCGCCCTGTTCCTCTCTCTCTGTCTCCCGGTCCCTCGCTCCCTATCACCCGGTCCCTCTCTCTCCCTATCTCCCGGTCCCTCTCTCCCTGTCTCCTGGTCCCTCTCTCCCTGTCCCCCGGTCCATCTCTCCCTGTCTCCCGGTCTCTCTCTCTCCCTGTCACCCTGTCCCTCCCTCTCCCTTTCTCCCGGTACCTCTCACTCCCTGTCTTCCGATCCCTGTCTCCCTGTGTCCCAGTCCCACTCACCCTGTCTCCCGGGCCCCCTCCATCCCATGTCTCCTGATCCCTCTCTCTCCCTTTTTTGCCCGATCCCTCTCTCCCTGTCTCCCGATCTCTCTCTCTCCCTGTTCCTGATCCATCTCTACCCGTCACCCATTCCCTCTCTCTCCCTGTCTTCCATTCCCTATCTCCCTGTCTCCCGGTCCGTCTCTCTCCCTGCCTCCCGAACCCTCTCTCCCTGTCCCTCGCTCTCCCTGTCTCCCGGTCCCTCTCTCCCTGTCTCCCGGATCCTCTCTCCCTTTCACACAGTCCCTCTCTCTCCATGTCTCCCGGTCCCTCTCTCTCCCTGACACCCGGTCCCTCTCTCTCCCTGTCTCCCGGTCCACCTCCCTCCCTGTCTCCCGGTCCCTCTCTCTCCCTGCCTCCCAGTCCATCTCCCTCCCTGTCTCCCGATCCCTCTCTCTCCTTGTTTCCTGATCCCTCTCTCCCTGTCTCCCTGTCCCTCTCTCTCTGTCTCTCGATCCCTCTCTCTCCCTTTTTTCCGATCCCTCTCTCCCTGTCTCCCTATCCCTCTCCCTACCTGTCTCCTGACCCCTCTCTCTCCCTGTCCCGCGATCCCTCTCTCTGTGTCGCCCTGTCCCTCTCTCTCTGTCTCCCGGTCCCTCGCTCCCTATCTCCCGGACTCTCCCTCTCCCAGTCTCCCGGTCCCTCTCTCCCTGTCTCCCGGTCCATCTATCCCTGTCTCCCGGTCCCTCTCTCTCCCTGTCTCCCGGTCCCTCTCTCCCTGTCTCCCCGTCCATCTCTCCCTGTCTCCCGGTCCCTCTCTCTCCCTGTCTCCCTGTCCCTCCCTCTCCCTGTATCCCGATCCCTCTCTCTCCCTGTTACCCGATGCCTCTCTCCCTGTCTCCCGGTCCCTCTCTCTCCCTGTCTCCCGATCCCTCTCTCCCTGTCTCCCGGTCCCTCTCGCGCTGTCTCCCGGGCCCTCTCCATCCCTGTCTCCTGAAGCCTCTATCTCCCTGTCTCCCGACCCCTCTCTCCCAGTCTCCCGATCCCACTCTCTCCCTGTTCCCGGTCCATTTCTACCTGTCCCCCGGTCCCTCTCCCCCTGTCTCCCGGTCCCTCTCTCTCAATGTCTCCCGACACCTCTCTCCCAGTCTCCCGATCCCTCTCTCTCCCTGTTCCCGGTCCATTTCTACCTGTCCCCCGGTCCCTCTCTCCCTGTCTCCCGGTCCCTCTCTCTCCCTTCACCCGATCCCTCTCTCTCCCGGTCCCTCTCTCTCCCTGTCTCCCTGTCCCTCTCTTTCCCTGTCTCCCGGTCCCTCTCTCTCCCTGTCTCCCGATCCCTCTCTCCCTGTCTCCCGGTCACTCTCCCTCCCTGTCTCCCGATCCCTCTCTCCCTGTCTCTCTGTCCCTCTCTCTCTGTCTCCCGATACCTCTCTCCGAGTCTCCCGATCCCTCTCCCTCCCTGTCTCCCGATCCCTCTCACTCCCTGTCTCCCGATACCTCTCTCCCTGTCTGCCGATCCCTCTCTCCCTGTCTCCCGGTCCCTCTCTCTCCCTGTCTCCCAGTCCATCTCTCCGTGTCAACCGGACCCTATCTCCCTTTCTCCCGGTCCCTCTCTCTCCCTGTCTCCCTGTCCCTCTCTCTCCCTGTCTCCCGATCCCTCTCTCTCCCGGTTTCCCGATCAATCTCTCCCTGTCTCCCGATCCCTCTTCTCCCTGTCTCTCGGACCCTCTCTCTCCCAGTCTTCCGCTTGCTCTCTCCCTGTCTCCAGGTCCCTCTCTCCCTGTCTCCCGGTTCCTCTCTCTCCCTGTCACCCGGTCCCTCTCTCTCCCTGTCTCCCGGTCCCTCTCTCCCTGTCTCCTGATCCCTCGCTCCCTGTCGCCTGGTCCCTCTCTCCCTGTCTCCCGATCCCTCTCTTCCTGTCACCCCGGTCCCTCTCTCTCCCAGTCTCCAGGTCCCTCTCTCTCCTTGTCTCCCTGTCCCTCTCTCTCCCTGTCTCCCAGTCCCTCTCTCCGTGTCTCCCGGTCCCTCTCTCTCCCTGTCTCCTGTTCCCTATCTCCCTGTCTCCCATTCCCTCTCTCTCCCTGTCTCCCGATCCCTGTTTCCCTGTAACCCTTTCCCTCTCTCTCAGTCTCCCGATCCCTCTCACCCTGTCTCCCGGTCCTTCTCTCCCTGTCTCCCGGTCCCTCTCTCTCCCTGTCTGCCGATCCCTCTCTCGCTCTCTCCCAATCCCTCACTCCCTGTCTCCCTGTCCCTCTCTCCCTGTCTCCCGGTCCCTTGCTCCTTGTCTCCCAGGCCCTCTTTCTCCCTGTATCCCGATACTTCTCTCCCTGTCTCCCGGTCCCTCTCTCCCTGTCTCCCAATCCCTTTCTCCCTGTCTCCCTGTCCATCTCTCCCTGTCTGCCAGTCCCTCTCTCCCTGTCACCCAGTCCCTCTCTCTCCCTGTCTCCCGGTTCCTCACTCACCCTGTCTCCCGTTCCCTATCACCCTGTCTCACGGTCGCTCTCTCTCCCTGTCTCCCGAATTCTGTCTCCCAGACCCTCGGTCTCCCTCTCTCCCTGTCCCTCTCTCCCGGTCTCCTGGTTCCTCTCTCCCTGTCTCCCGGTCCCTCTCTCTCCCTGTCTGCCGAGCCCTCTCTCTCCCTGTCTCCCAGTCCATCTCCCTCCCTGTCTCCCAAACCCTCTCTCCCTTTCTCCCGATCCCTCACTCTCCTTCTCTCCCGATCTGTCTCTCCCTGTCTCACTATCCCTTTCTCCCTGTCTCCCGATCCCTCTCTCTCCCTGTTTACCAAACCCTCTCTCCCTGTCTCCCAATCCCTCTCCCTCCCTGTCTCCTGATCCCTCTCACCCCTGTCCCGCGATCCCTCTCTCTCTCTGTCTCCCTGTCCCTCTCTCTCTGTCTCCCGGTCCCTCGCTCCCTATCTTCCGGTCCCTATCTCCCTGTCTCACGGTCCATCTCTCCCTGTCCCCCGGTCCATCTCTCCCTGTCTCCCAGTCCCTCTCTCTCCCTGTCTCCCTGTCCCTCCCTCTACCTGTCTCCCGGTACCTCTCTCTCTGTCGCCCTGTCCCTCTCTCTCTGTCTCCCGGTACCTTGCTCCCTATCACCCGGTCCCTCTCTCTCCCTATCACCCGGTCCCTCTCTCCCTGTCTCCCGCTCCATCTCTCCCTCTCCCCAGGTCCATCTCTCCCTGTCTCCCGGTCCCTCTCTCTCCCTGTCTCCCTGTCCCTCCCTCTCCCTGTCTCCCGGTACCTCTCTCTCCCTGTCTTCTGATCCCTGTCTCCCGGTCCCTCTCACCCTGTCTCCCGGGCCCCCTCCATCCCTGTCTCCCGATCCCTCTCTCTCCCTGTCTCCCGATCCCTCTCGCCCTGTCTCACTGTCCCTCTCTCCCTGTCCCCTGATCCCTCTCTCTCCCTGTCTCCCGATCCCTCTCTCTCCCTGTTCCTGGTCCATCTCTACCTGTCACCCAGTCCCTCTCTCTCGCTGTCTCCCAGTCCCTCTCTCCCTGTCTCCCGGTTCCTCACTCACCCTGTCTCCCGTTCCCTATCACCCTGTCTCCCTGTCTCCCGAATTCTGGCTCCAGGACCCTCGCTCTCCCTCTCTCCCGGTCCCTCTCTCCCGGTCTCCTGGTGCCTCTCTCCCTGTCTCCCGGTCCCTCTCTCTCCCTGTCTGCCGATCCCTCTCTCTCCCTGTCTCCCAGTCCATCTCCCTCCCTGTCTCCCAATCCCTCTCTCCGTCTCCCGATCCCTCACTCTCCTTCTCTCCCGATATGTCTCTCCCTGTCTCACTATCCCTTTCTCCTTGTCTGCCGATCCCTCTCTCTCCCTGTTTACCGATCCCTCTCTCCCTGTCTCCCGATCCCTCTCCCTCCCTGTCAGCCGATGCCTCTCTCCCTATCCCTCTCCCTCCCTGTGTCCTGATCCCTCTCATCCCTGTCCCGCGATCCCTCTCTCTCTGTCGCCCTGTTCCTCTCTCTCTGTCTCCCGGTCCCTTGCTCCCTATCACCCGGTCCCTCTCTCTCCCTATCTCCCGGTCCCTCTCTCCCTGTCACCCGGTCCCTCTCTCCCTGTCCCCCGGTCCATCTCTCCCTGTCTCCCGGTCTCTCTCTCTCCCTGTCACTCTGTCCCTCCCTCTCCCTTTCTCCCGGTACCTCTCACTCCCTGTCTTCCGATCCCTGTCTCCCTGTGTCCCAGTCCCACTCACCCTGTCTCCCGGGCCCCCTCCATCCCATGTCTCCCGATCCCTCTCTCTCCCTTTTTTGCCCGATCCCTCTCTCCCTGTCTCCCGATCTCTCTCTCTCCCTGTTCCTGATCCATCTCTACCCGTCACCCATTCCCTCTCTCTCCCTGTCTTCCATTCCCTATCTCCCTGTCTCCCGGTCCGTCTCTCTCCCTGCCTCCCGAACCCTCTCTCCCTGTCCCTCGCTCTCCCTGTCTCCCGGTCCCTCTCTCCCTGTCTCCCGGATCCTCTCTCCCTTTCACACAGTCCCTCTCTCTCCATGTCTCCCGGTCCCTCTCTCTCCCTGACACCCGGTCCCTCTCTCTCCCTGTCTCCCGGTCCACCTCCCTCCCTGTCTCCCGGTCCCTCTCTCTCCCTGCCTCCCAGTCCATCTCCCTCCCTGTCTCCCGATCCCTCTCTCTCCTTGTTACCTGATCCCTCTCTCCCTGTCTCCCTGTCCCTCTCTCCCTGTCTCTCGATCCCTCTCTCTCCCTTTTTTCCGATCCCTCTCTCCCTGTCTCCCTATCCCTCTCCCTACCTGTCTCCTGACCCCTCTCTCTCCCTGTCCCGCGATCCCTCTCTCTGTGTCGCCCTGTCCCTCTCTCTCTGTCTCCCGGTCCCTCGCTCCCTATCTCCCGGACTCTCCCTCTCCCAGTCTCCCGGTCCCTCTCTCCCTGTCTCCCGGTCCATCTATCCCTGTCTCCCGGTCCCTCTCTCTCCCTGTCTCCCGGTCCCTCTCTCCCTGTCTCCCCGTCCATCTCTCCCTGTCTCCCGGTCCCTCTCTCTCCCTGTCTCCCTGTCCCTCCCTCTCCCTGTATCCCGATCCCTCTCTCTCCCTGTTACCCGATGCCTCTCTCCCTGTCTCCCGGTCCCTCTCTCTCCCTGTCTCCCGATCCCTCTCTCCCTGTCTCCCGGTCCCTCTCGCGCTGTCTCCCGGGCCCTCTCCATCCCTGTCTCCTGAAGCCTCTATCTCCCTGTCTCCCGACCCCTCTCTCCCAGTCTCCCGATCCCACTCTCTCCCTGTTCCCGGTCCATTTCTACCTGTCCCCCGGTCCCTCTCCCCCTGTCTCCCGGTCCCTCTCTCTCAATGTCTCCCGACACCTCTCTCCCAGTCTCCCGATCCCTCTCTCTCCCTGTTCCCGGTCCATTTCTACCTGTCCCCCGGTCCCTCTCTCCCTGTCTCCCGGTCCCTCTCTCTCCCTTCACCCGATCCCTCTCTCTCCCGGTCCCTCTCTCTCCCTGTCTCCCTGTCCCTCTCTTTCCCTGTCTCCCGGTCCCTCTCTCTCCCTGTCTCCCGATCCCTCTCTCCCTGTCTCCCGGTCACTCTCCCTCCCTGTCTCCCGATCCCTCTCTCCCTGTCTCTCTGTCCCTCTCTCTCTGTCTCCCGATACCTCTCTCCGAGTCTCCCGATCCCTCTCCCTCCCTGTCTCCCGATCCCTCTCACTCCCTGTCTCCCGATACCTCTCTCCCTGTCTGCCGATCCCTCTCTCCCTGTCTCCCGGTCCCTCTCTCTCCCTGTCTCCCAGTCCATCTCTCCGTGTCAACCGGACCCTATCTCCCTTTCTCCCGGTCCCTCTCTCTCCCTGTCTCCCTGTCCCTCTCTCTCCCTGTCTCCCGATCCCTCTCTCTCCCGGTTTCCCGATCAATCTCTCCCTGTCTCCCGATCCCTCTTCTCCCTGTCTCTCGGACCCTCTCTCTCCCAGTCTTCCGCTTGCTCTCTCCCTGTCTCCAGGTCCCTCTCTCCCTGTCTCCCGGTTCCTCTCTCTCCCTGTCACCCGGTCCCTCTCTCTCCCTGTCTCCCGGTCCCTCTCTCCCTGTCTCCTGATCCCTCGCTCCCTGTCGCCTGGTCCCTCTCTCCCTGTCTCCCGATCCCTCTCTTCCTGTCACCCGGGTCCCTCTCTCTCCCAGTCTCCAGGTCCCTCTCTCTCCTTGTCTCCCTGTCCCTCTCTCTCCCTGTCTCCCAGTCCCTCTCTCCGTGTCTCCCGGTCCCTCTCTCTCCCTGTCTCCTGTTCCCTATCTCCCTGTCTCCCATTCCCTCTCTCTCCCTGTCTCCCGATCCCTGTTTCCCTGTAACCCTTTCCCTCTCTCTCAGTCTCCCGATCCCTCTCACCCTGTCTCCCGGTCCTTCTCTCCCTGTCTCCCGGTCCCTCTCTCTCCCTGTCTGCCGATCCCTCTCTCGCTCTCTCCCAATCCCTCACTCCCTGTCTCCCTGTCCCTCTCTCCCTGTCTCCCGGTCCCTTGCTCCTTGTCTCCCAGGCCCTCTTTCTCCCTGTATCCCGATACTTCTCTCCCTGTCTCCCGGTCCCTCTCTCCCTGTCTCCCAATCCCTTTCTCCCTGTCTCCCTGTCCATCTCTCCCTGTCTGCCAGTCCCTCTCTCCCTGTCACCCAGTCCCTCTCTCTCCCTGTCTCCCGGTTCCTCACTCACCCTGTCTCCCGTTCCCTATCACCCTGTCTCACGGTCGCTCTCTCTCCCTGTCTCCCGAATTCTGTCTCCCAGACCCTCGGTCTCCCTCTCTCCCTGTCCCTCTCTCCCGGTCTCCTGGTTCCTCTCTCCCTGTCTCCCGGTCCCTCTCTCTCCCTGTCTGCCGAGCCCTCTCTCTCCCTGTCTCCCAGTCCATCTCCCTCCCTGTCTCCCAAACCCTCTCTCCCTTTCTCCCGATCCCTCACTCTCCTTCTCTCCCGATCTGTCTCTCCCTGTCTCACTATCCCTTTCTCCCTGTCTCCCGATCCCTCTCTCTCCCTGTTTACCAAACCCTCTCTCCCTGTCTCCCAATCCCTCTCCCTCCCTGTCTCCTGATCCCTCTCACCCCTGTCCCGCGATCCCTCTCTCTCTCTGTCTCCCTGTCCCTCTCTCTCTGTCTCCCGGTCCCTCGCTCCCTATCTTCCGGTCCCTATCTCCCTGTCTCACGGTCCATCTCTCCCTGTCCCCCGGTCCATCTCTCCCTGTCTCCCAGTCCCTCTCTCTCCCTGTCTCCCTGTCCCTCCCTCTACCTGTCTCCCGGTACCTCTCTCTCTGTCGCCCTGTCCCTCTCTCTCTGTCTCCCGGTACCTTGCTCCCTATCACCCGGTCCCTCTCTCTCCCTATCACCCGGTCCCTCTCTCCCTGTCTCCCGCTCCATCTCTCCCTCTCCCCAGGTCCATCTCTCCCTGTCTCCCGGTCCCTCTCTCTCCCTGTCTCCCTGTCCCTCCCTCTCCCTGTCTCCCGGTACCTCTCTCTCCCTGTCTTCTGATCCCTGTCTCCCGGTCCCTCTCACCCTGTCTCCCGGGCCCCCTCCATCCCTGTCTCCCGATCCCTCTCTCTCCCTGTCTCCCGATCCCTCTCGCCCTGTCTCACTGTCCCTCTCTCCCTGTCCCCTGATCCCTCTCTCTCCCTGTCTCCCGATCCCTCTCTCTCCCTGTTCCTGGTCCATCTCTACCTGTCACCCAGTCCCTCTCTCTCGCTGTCTCCCAGTCCCTCTCTCCCTGTCTCCCGGTTCCTCACTCACCCTGTCTCCCGTTCCCTATCACCCTGTCTCCCTGTCTCCCGAATTCTGGCTCCAGGACCCTCGCTCTCCCTCTCTCCCGGTCCCTCTCTCCCGGTCTCCTGGTGCCTCTCTCCCTGTCTCCCGGTCCCTCTCTCTCCCTGTCTGCCGATCCCTCTCTCTCCCTGTCTCCCAGTCCATCTCCCTCCCTGTCTCCCAATCCCTCTCTCCGTCTCCCGATCCCTCACTCTCCTTCTCTCCCGATATGTCTCTCCCTGTCTCACTATCCCTTTCTCCTTGTCTGCCGATCCCTCTCTCTCCCTGTTTACCGATCCCTCTCTCCCTGTCTCCCGATCCCTCTCCCTCCCTGTCAGCCGATGCCTCTCTCCCTATCCCTCTCCCTCCCTGTGTCCTGATCCCTCTCATCCCTGTCCCGCGATCCCTCTCTCTCTGTCGCCCTGTTCCTCTCTCTCTGTCTCCCGGTCCCTTGCTCCCTATCACCCGGTCCCTCTCTCTCCCTATCTCCCGGTCCCTCTCTCCCTGTCACCCGGTCCCTCTCTCCCTGTCCCCCGGTCCATCTCTCCCTGTCTCCCGGTCTCTCTCTCTCCCTGTCACTCTGTCCCTCCCTCTCCCTTTCTCCCGGTACCTCTCACTCCCTGTCTTCCGATCCCTGTCTCCCTGTGTCCCAGTCCCACTCACCCTGTCTCCCGGGCCCCCTCCATCCCATGTCTCCCGATCCCTCTCTCTCCCTTTTTTGCCCGATCCCTCTCTCCCTGTCTCCCGATCTCTCTCTCTCCCTGTTCCTGATCCATCTCTACCCGTCACCCATTCCCTCTCTCTCCCTGTCTTCCATTCCCTATCTCCCTGTCTCCCGGTCCGTCTCTCTCCCTGCCTCCCGAACCCTCTCTCCCTGTCCCTCGCTCTCCCTGTCTCCCGGTCCCTCTCTCCCTGTCTCCCGGATCCTCTCTCCCTTTCACACAGTCCCTCTCTCTCCATGTCTCCCGGTCCCTCTCTCTCCCTGACACCCGGTCCCTCTCTCTCCCTGTCTCCCGGTCCACCTCCCTCCCTGTCTCCCGGTCCCTCTCTCTCCCTGCCTCCCAGTCCATCTCCCTCCCTGTCTCCCGATCCCTCTCTCTCCTTGTTACCTGATCCCTCTCTCCCTGTCTCCCTGTCCCTCTCTCCCTGTCTCTCGATCCCTCTCTCTCCCTTTTTTCCGATCCCTCTCTCCCTGTCTCCCTATCCCTCTCCCTACCTGTCTCCTGACCCCTCTCTCTCCCTGTCCCGCGATCCCTCTCTCTGTGTCGCCCTGTCCCTCTCTCTCTGTCTCCCGGTCCCTCGCTCCCTATCTCCCGGACTCTCCCTCTCCCAGTCTCCCGGTCCCTCTCTCCCTGTCTCCCCGTCCATCTCTCCCTGTCTCCCGGTCCCTCTCTCTCCCCGTCTCCCTGTCCCTCCCTCTCCCTGTCTCCCAGTCCCTCACTCTCCCCGTATCCCTGTCCCTCCCTCTCCCCGTCTCCCTGTCCCTCCCTCTCCCTGTCTCCAAGTCCCTCACTCTCCCTGTCTCCCAGTCCCTCACTCTCCCTGTCTCCCATTCCCTCACTCTCCCTGTCTCCCGTTCCCTCTCTCCCTGTCTCCAGGTTCTTCTCTCACTGTTTCCTGATTTCTCTCTCCCTCTCACCCGGTCCCTCTCTCACCCTGTCTCCCGATCCATCTCTCTCCCTGTCTCCCGGTCCCTCTATCCCTGTCTTCCGGTCCCTCTCTTTCCCTGTTTCCTGGTCCCTCTGTCTCCCTGTCTGCCGATCCCTCTCTCTCCCTGTTTACCAATCCCTCTCTCCCTATCCCTCTCCCTCCCTGTCTCCTGATCCCTCTCATCCCTGTCCCGCGATCCCTCACTCTCTGTCGCTCTGTCCCTCTCTCCCTGTCTCACGGTCCATCTCTCCCTGTCTCCCTATCCCTCTCCCTCCCTGTCTCCTGATCCCTCTCATCCCTGTCCCGCGATCCCTCTCTCTCTGTCGCCCTGTTCCTCTCTCTCTGTCTCCCGGCCCCTCGCTCCCTATCACCCGGTCCCTCTCTCTCCCTTTTTTGCCCGATCCCTCTCTCCCTGTCTCCCGATCTCTCTCTCTCCCTGTTCCCGATCCATCTCTACCCGTCACCCATTCCCTCTCTCTCTGTCTCCCAGTCCCTCTCTCCCTGTCTGCCGGTCCCACTGTCTCCCTGTCACCCGAACCCTCTCTCTCCCTGTCCCTTTCTTTACCTGTCTCCCGGTCCCACTCTCTCCCTGTCTCCCGATCCCTCTCTCTCCCTGACACCCGGTCCCTCTCTCTCCCTGTCTCCCGGTCCCTCTCTCTCCCTGTCTTCCATTCCCTATCTCCCTGTCTCCCGGTCCATCTCTCTCCCTGCCTCCCGAACCCTCTCTCCCTGTCCCTCGCTCTCCCTGTCTCCCGGTCCCTCTCTCCCTGTCTCCCGGATCGTCTCTCCCTTTCACACAGTCCCTCTCTCTCCATGTCTCCCGGTCCCTCTCTCTCCCTGACACCCGGTCCCTCTCTCTCCCTGTCTCCCGGTCCATCTCCCTCCCTGTCTCCCGGTCCCTCTCTCTCCCTGCCTCCCAGTCCATCTCCCTCCCTGTCTCCCGATCCCTCTCTCTCCTTGTTTCCCGATCCCTCTCTCCCTGTCTCCCTGTCCCTCTCTCCCTGTCTCTCGATCCCTCTCTCTCCCTGTTTTCCGATCCCTCTCTCCCTGTCTCCCTATCCCTCTCCCTCCCTGTCTCCTGATCCCTCTCTCTCCCTGTCCCGCGATCCCTCTCTCTGTGTCGCCCTGTCCCTCTCTCTCTGTCTCCCGGTCCCTCGCTCCCTATCTCCCGGACCCTCCCTCTCCCTGTCTCCCGGTCCCTCTCTCTCCCCGTCTCCCTGTCCCTCCCTCTCTCTGTCTCCCAGTCCCTCACTCTCCCCGTCTCCCTGTCCCTCCCTCTCCCCGTCTCCCTGTCCCTCCCTCTCCCTGTCTCCCAGTCCCTCACTCTCCCTGTCTCCCTGTCCCTCACTCTCCCTGTCTCCCATTCCCTCACTCTCCCTGTGTCCCGGTCCCTCTCTCCCTGTCTCCAGGTTCTTCTCTCACTGTATCCTGATTTCTCTCTCCCTGTCACCCGGTCCCTCTCTCACCCTGTCTCCCGATCCATCTCTCTCCCTGTCTCCCGGTCCCTCTATCCCTGTCTTCGGGTCCCTCTCTTTCCCTGTTTCCTGGTCCCTCTGTCTCCCTGTCTGCCGATCCCTCTTTCTCCCTGTGTCCCGGTCCCTCTCCCTCCTTCTCTCCCGATCTGTCTCTCCCTGTCTCACTATCCCTCTCTCCCTGTCTCCCGATCCCTCTCTCTCCCTGTTTACCGATCCCTCTCTCCCTGTCTCCCTATCCCTCTCCCTCCCTGTCTCCTGATCCCTCTCTCTCCCTGTCCCGCGATCCCTCTCTCTGTGTCGCCCTGTCCCTATCTCTCTGTCTCCCGGACCCTCGCTCCCTATCTCCCGGTCCCTCTCTCTCCCAGTCTCCCGGTCCCTCTCTCCCTGTCTCCCCGTCCATCTCTCCATGTCTCCCAGTCCCTCTCTCCCTGTCCTCCGGTCCCTCTCTCCCTGTCTCCCGGTCCCTCTCTCCCTTTCTCCCCGTCCATCTCTCCCTGTCCCCCAGTCCCTCTCTCCCTGTCTCCCAGTCCCTCTCTCTCCCTGTCTCCCGATCCCTCTCTACGTGTCTCCCGGTCCCTCTCTCTCTGTCTCCCAGTCCCTCTCTCTCCCTGCCTGCCGATCCCTCTCTCTCCCTGTCTCCCAGTCCATCTCACTCCCTGTCTCCCGATCCCTCTCTCTCCTTGTTTCCCGAACCCTCTCTCCCTGTCCCTCGCTCTACCTGTCACCCGGTCCCTCTCTCCCAGTCTCCCGATCCCTCTGACCCTGTCACCCGGTCCCTCTCTCCCTGTCTCCCTGTGCCTCTCTCCCTATCTCCTGGTCCGTCTCTCTCCCTCTCTCCCTGTCCCCCGGTCCCTCTCTCCCTGTCCCCCGGTCCCTCTCTCCCTGTCCTCCGGTCCCTCTCTCCCTGTCTCCCGGTCCCTCTCTCCCTTTCTCCCCGTCCATCTCTCCCTGTCCCCCAGTCCCTCTCTCCCTGTCTCCCAGTCCCTCTCTCTCCCTGTCTCCCGATCCCTCTCTACGTGTCTCCCGGTCCCTCTCTCTCTGTCTCCCAGTCCCTCTCTCTCCCTGCCTGCCGATCCCTCTCTCTCCCTGTCTCCCAGTCCATCTCACTCCCTGTCTCCCGATCCCTCTCTCTCCTTGTTTCCCGAACCCTCTCTCCCTGTCCCTCGCTCGACCTGTCACCCGGTCCCTCTCTCCCAGTCTCCCGATCCCTCTGACCCTGTCACCCGGTCCCTCTCTCCCTGTCTCCCTGTCCCTCTCTCCCTATCTCCTGGTCCGTCTCTCTCCCTCTCTCCCTGTCCCCCGGTCCCTCTCTCCCTGTCCCCCGGTCCCTCTCTCCCTGTCTCCCGGTCCCTCTCTCTCCATGTCTCCCTGTCCCTCCCTCTCTATGTATCCCAATCCCTCTCTGTCCTTGTCTCCAGATCCCTCTCTCCCTGTCTCCCGGGCCCTCTCCCTCCCTGTCTCCCGATCCCTCTCTCCCTGTCTCCCGGTCCATCTCTCCCTGTCTCCCGGTCCATCTCTCCCTGTCTCCCGATCCCTCTCTCCCCCTGTCTCCCAATCCCTCTCTCTCCCTGTCTCCCGATCCTTCTCTCTCCCTGTTCCCGGTCCATCTCTACCTGTCACCCAGTCCCTCTCTCCCTGTCTCCCGGTCCCCTCTCTCCCTGTCTCCCAGTCCCTGTCTCTACCTGACACCCGATCCCTCTCTCTCCCTGTCCCTCTCTCTCCCTGTCTCCCGGTCCCTCTCTCTCCCTGTCTCCCGATCCCTCTCCCTCCCTGTCTCCCGAACTCTCTATCCCAGTCCCTCGCTCTCGCTGTCTCCCGGTCCCTCTCTCCCTGTCTCCCAGACACTCTCTCCCTTTCACACAGTCCCTCTCTCTCCATGTCTGCCAGTCCCTCTCTCTCCCTGTCTCCCGATCCCTCTCTTCCTGTCTCCCGGTCCCCCTCTCTCTGTCTCCCAGTCCCTCTCTCTCCCTGTCTCCCGATCCCTCTCTACCTGTCTCCCGGTCCCTCTCTCTCTGTCTCCCAGTCCCTCTCTCTCCCTGCCTGCCGATCCCTCTCTCTCCCTGTCTCCCAGTCCATCTCACTCCCTGTCTCCCGATCCCTCTCTCTCCTTGTTTCCCGAACCCTCTCTCCCTGTCCCTCGCTCTACCTGTCACCCGGTCCCTCTCTCCCAGTCTCCCGATCCCTCTGACCCTGTCACCCGGTCCCTCTCTCCCTGTCTCCCTGTGCCTCTCTCCCTATCTCCTGGTCCGTCTCTCTCCCTCTCTCCCTGTCCCCCGGTCCCTCTCTCCCTGTCCCCCGGTCCCTCTCTCCCTGTCCTCCGGTCCCTCTCTCCCTGTCTCCCGGTCCCTCTCTCCCTTTCTCCCCGTCCATCTCTCCCTGTCCCCCAGTCCCTCTCTCCCTGTCTCCCAGTCCCTCTCTCTCCCTGTCTCCCGATCCCTCTCTACGTGTCTCCCGGTCCCTCTCTCTCTGTCTCCCAGTCCCTCTCTCTCCCTGCCTGCCGATCCCTCTCTCTCCCTGTCTCCCAGTCCATCTCACTCCCTGTCTCCCGATCCCTCTCTCTCCTTGTTTCCCGAACCCTCTCTCCCTGTCCCTCGCTCGACCTGTCACCCGGTCCCTCTCTCCCAGTCTCCCGATCCCTCTGACCCTGTCACCCGGTCCCTCTCTCCCTGTCTCCCTGTGCCTCTCTCCCTATCTCCTGGTCCGTCTCTCTCCCTCTCTCCCTGTCCCCCGGTCCCTCTCTCCCTGTCCCCCGGTCCCTCTCTCCCCTGTCTCCCGGTCCCTCTCTCTCCATGTCTCCCTGTCCCTCCCTCTCTATGTATCCCAATCCCTCTCTGTCCTTGTCTCCAGATCCCTCTCTCCCTGTCTCCCGGGCCCTCTCCCTCCCTGTCTCCCGATCCCTCTCTCCCTGTCTCCCGGTCCATCTCTCCCTGTCTCCCGGTCCATCTCTCCCTGTCTCCCGATCCCTCTCTCCCCCTGTCTCCCAATCCCTCTCTCTCCCTGTCTCCCGATCCTTCTCTCTCCCTGTTCCCGGTCCATCTCTACCTGTCACCCAGTCCCTCTCTCCCTGTCTCCCGGTCCCTCTCTCCCTGTCTCCCAGTCCCTGTCTCTACCTGACACCCGATCCCTCTCTCTCCCTGTCCCTCTCTCTCCCTGTCTCCCGGTCCCTCTCTCTCCCTGTCTCCCGATCCCTCTCCCTCCCTGTCTCCCGAACTCTCTATCCCAGTCCCTCGCTCTCGCTGTCTCCCGGTCCCTCTCTCCCTGTCTCCCAGACACTCTCTCCCTTTCACACAGTCCCTCTCTCTCCATGTCTGCCAGTCCCTCTCTCTCCCTGTCTCCCGATCCCTCTCTTCCTGTCTCCCGGTCCCCCTCTCTCTGTCTCCCAGTCCCTCTCTCTCCCTGTCTCCCGATCCCTCTCTACCTGTCTCCCGGTCCCTCTCTCTCTGTCTCCCGGTCCCTCTCTCTCCCTGCCTGCCGATCCCTCTCTCTCCCTGTCTCCCAGTCCATCTCGCTCCCTGTCTCCCGATCCCTCTCTCTCCTTGTTTCCCGAACCCTCTCTCCCTGTCCCTCGCTCTCCCTGTCACCCGGTCCCTCTCTCCCAGTCTCCCGATCCCTCTCACCCTGTCACCCGGTCCCTCTCTCCCTGTCACCCGGTCCCTCTCTCCCTGTCTCCCGATCCCTCTCTCCCTGTCTCCCTGTCCCTGTCTCCCTGTCTCCCAGTCCCTCTCTCTCTGTCACCCAGTTCCTCTCTCTCCCTGTCTCCCGGTCCATCTCACTCGATTTCACCCGTTCCCTTTCTCCCTGTCTCACGGTCCCTCTCTCTCCCTGTCTCCCGAACCCTCTCTCCCAGTCCCTCACTCTCCCTGTATCCCAGTACTTCTCGCCCTGTCTCCCGGTCCCTCTCTCTCCCTGTCTGCCGATCCCTCTCTCTCCCTGTCTCCCAGTCCATCTCCCACCCAGTCGCCCGATCCCCCTCTCCCTGTCTCCCGATCCCACACTCTACTTCTCTCCCGATCTGTCTCTCCCTGTCTCACTATCCCTCTCTCCCTGTCTCCCGGTCCATCTCTCCCTGTCTCCCGGGCCCTCTCCCTCCCTGTCTCCCGATCCCTCTCCCTCCATGACTCCCGATCCCTCTCTCCCTGTCTCCCTGTCCCTCTCTCCCTATCTCCAGGTCCCTCTCTCTCCCTCTCTCACTGTCGCCCGGTCCCTCTCTCCCTGTCTCCCGGTCCCTCTCTCTCCATGTCTCCCTGTCCCTCCCTCTCTCTGTATCCCAATCCCTCTCTGTCCTTGTCTCCAGATCCCTCTCTCCCTGTCTCCCGGGCCCTCTCCCTCCCTGTCTCCCGATCCCTCTCTCCCTGTCTCCCGGGTCCTCTCCCTCCCTGTCTCCCGATCCCTCTCTCTCCCTGTCTCCCGATCCCTCTCTCTCCCTGTCTCCCGATCCTTCTCTCTCCCTGTTCCCGGTCCATCTCTACCTGTCACCCAGTCCCTCTCTCCCTGTCTCCCGGTCCCTCTCTCCCTGTCTCCCAGTCCCTCTCTCTACCTGACACCCGATCCCTCTCTCTCCCTGTCCCTCTCTCTCCCTGTCTCCCGGTCCCTCTCTCTCCCTGTCTCCCGATCCCTCTCTCTCCCTGTCTCCCGGTCCCTCTCTCTCCCTGTCTCCCGAACCCTCTATCCCAGTCCCTCGCTCTCCCTGTCTCCCGGTCCCTCTCTCCCTGTCTCCCACTCTCTCCCTTTCACACAGTCCCTCTCTCTCCATGTCTGCCAGTCCCTCTCTCTCCCTGTCTCCCGATCCCTCTCTTCCTGTCTCCCGGTCCCCCTCTCTCTCTCTCCCAGTCCCTCTCTCTCCCTGTCTCCCGATCCCTCTCTACCTGTCTCCCGGTCCCTCTCTCTCTGTCTCCCGGTCCCTCTCTCTCCCTGCCTGCCGATGCCTCTCTCTCCCTGTCTCCCAGTCCATCTCGCTCCCTGTCTCCCGATCCCTCTCTCTCCTTGTTTCCCGAACCCTCTCTCCCTGTCCCTCGCTCTCCCTGTCACCCGGTCCCTCTCTCCCAGTCTCCCGATCCCTCTCACCCTGTCACCCGGTCCCTCTCTCCCTGTCACCCGGTCCCTCTCTCCCTGTCTCCCGATCCCTCTCTCCCTGTCTCCCTGTCCCTGTCTCCGTGTCTCCCAGTCCCTCTCTCTCTGTCACCCAGTTCCTCTCTCTCCCTGTCTCCCGGTCCATCTCACTCGCTTTCTCCCGTTCCCTTTCTCCCTGTCTCACGGTCCCTCTCTCTCCCTGTCTCCCGAACCCTCTCTCCCAGTCCCTCGCTCTCCCTGTATCCCAGTACTTCTCGCCCTGTCTCCCGGTCCCTCTCTCTCCCTGTCTGTCGATCCCTCTCTCTCCCTGTCTCCCAGTCCATCTCCCACCCAGTCGCCCGATCCCCCTCTCCCTATCTCCCGATCCCACACTCTACTTCTCTCCCGATCTGTCTCTCCCTGTCTCACTATCCCTCCCTCCCTGTCTCCCGATCCCTCTCTCCCTGTCTCCCGGTCCATCTCTCCCTGTCTCCCGGGCCCTCTCCCTCCCTGTTTCCCGATCCCTCTCTCTCCATGTCTCCCAATCCCTCTCTCCCTGTCGCCCTGTCCCTCTCGCCCTATCTCCTGGTCCCTCTCTCTCCCTCTCTCCCTGTCGCCCGGTTCCTCTCTCCCCGTCCCCCGGTCCCTCTCTCCCTGTCTCCCGGTCCCTCTCTCTCCATGTCTCCCTGTCCCTCCCTCTCTCTGTATCCCAATCCCTCTCTGTCCTTGTCTCCAGATCCCTCTCTCCCTGTCTCCCGGGCCCTCTCCCTCCCTGTCTCCCGATCCCTCTCTCCCTGTCTCCCGGTTGATCTCTCCCTGTCTCCCGGGTCCTCTCCCTCCCTGTCTCCCGATCCCACTCTCCCCCTGTCTCCCAATCCCTCTCTCTCCCTGTCTCCCGATCCTTCTCTCTCACTGTTCCCGGTCCATCTCTACCTGTCACCCAGTCCCTCTCTCCCTGTCTCCCGGTCCCTCTCTCCCTGTCTCCCAGTCCCTCTCTCTACCTGACACCCGATCCCTCTCTCTCCCTGTCCCTCTCTCTCCCTGTCTCCCGGTCCCTCTCTCTCCCTGTCTCCCGATCCCTCTCTCTCCCTGTCTCCCGGTCCCTCTCTCTCCCTGTCTCCCGAACCCTCTATCCCAGTCCCTCGCTCTCCCTGTCTCCCGGTCCCTCTCTCCCTGTCTCCCAGACACTCTCTCCCTTTCACACAGTCCCTCTCTCTCCATGTCTGCCAGTCCCTCTCTCTCCCTGTCTCCCGATCCCTCTCTTCCTGTCTCCCGGTCCCCCTCTCTCTGTCTCCCAGTCCCTCTCTCTCCCTGTCTCCCGATCCCTCTCTACCTGTCTCCCGGTCCCTCTCTCTCTGTCTCCCGGTCCCTCTCTCTCCCTGCCTGCCGATCCCTCTCTCTCCCTGTCTCCCAGTCCATCTCGCTCCCTGTCTCCCGATCCCTCTCTCTCCTTGTTTCCCGAACCCTCTCTCCCTGTCCCTCGCTCTCCCTGTCACCCGGTCCCTCTCTCCCAGTCTCCCGATCCCTCTCACCCTGTCACCCGGTCCCTCTCTCCCTGTCACCCGGTCCCTCTCTCCCTGTCTCCCGATCCCTCTCTCCCTGTCTCCCTGTCCCTGTCTCCCTGTCTCCCAGTCCCTCTCTCTCTGTCACCCAGTTCCTCTCTCTCCCTGTCTCCCGGTCCATCTCACTCGCTTTCACCCGTTCCCTTTCTCCCTGTCTCACGGTCCCTCTCTCTCCCTGTCTCCCGAACCCTCTCTCCCAGTCCCTCGCTCTCCCTGTATCCCAGTACTTCTCGCCCTATCTCCCGGTCCCTCTCTCTCCCTGTCTGTCGATCCCTCTCTCTCACTGTCTCCCAGTCCATCTCCCACCCAGTCGCCCGATCCCTCTCTCCCTGTCTCCCGATCCCTCTGTTCCTGTCACCCGGTCCCTCTCTCTCCCAGTCTCCAGGTCCCTCTCTCTCCTTGTCTCCCTGTCCCTCTCTCTCCCTGTCTCCCAGTCCCTCTCTCCGTGTCTCCCGGTCCCTCTCTCTCCCTGTCTCCTGTTCCCTATCTCCCTGTCTCCCATTCCCTCTCTCTCCCTGTCTCCCGATCCCTCTCTCCCGGTCCCTCTCTCCCTGTCTCCCGATCCCTGTTTCCCTGTAACCCTTTCCCTCTCTCCCAGTCTCCCGATCCCTCTCACCCTGTCTCCCGGTCCTTCTCTCCCTGTCTCCCGGTCCCTCTCTCTCCCTGTCTGCCGATCCCGCTCTCGCTCTCTCCCAATCCCTCACTCCCTGTCTCCCTGTCCCTCTCTCCCTGTCTCCCGGTCCCTCGCTCCTTGTCTCCCAGGCCCTCTTTCTCCCTGTATCCCGATACTTCTCTCCCTGTCTCCCGGTCCCTCTCTCCCTTTCTCCCAATCCCTTTCTCCCTGTCTCCCTGTCCATCTCTCCCTGTCTGCCAGTCCCTCTCTCCCTGTCACCCAGTCCCTCTCTCTCCCTGTCTCCCGGTTCCTCACTCACCCTGTCTCCCGTTCCCTATCACCCTGTCTCACGGTCGCTCTCTCTCCCTGTGTCCCGAATTCTGTCTCCCAGACCCTCGCTCTCCCTCTCTCCCTGTCCCTCTCTCCCGGTCTCCTGGTGCCTCTCTCCCTGTCTCCCGGTCCCTCTCTCCCCTGTCTGCCGATCCCTCTCTCTCCCTGTCTCCCAGTCCATCTCCCTCCCTGTCTCCCAAACCCTCTCTCCCTTTCTCCCGATCCCTCACTCTACTTCTCTCCCGATCTGTCTCTCCCTGTCTCACTATCCCTTTCTCCCTGTCTCCCGATCCCTCTCTCTCCCTGTTTACCAAAAACCTCTCTCCCTGTCTCCCTATCCCTCTCCCTCCCTGTCTCCTGATCCCTCTCATCCATGTCCCGCGATCCCTCTCTCTCTCTGTCGCCCTGTCCCTCTCTCTCTGTCTCCCGGTCCCTCGCTCCCTATCTCCCGGTCCCTATCTCCCTGTCTCACGGTCCATCTCTCCCTGTCCCCCGGTCCATCTCTCCCTGTCTCCCGGTCTCTCTCTCTCCCTGTCACGCTGTCCCTCCCTCTCCCTTTCTCCCGGTACCTCTCTCTCCCTGTCTTCCGATCCCTGTCTCCCTGTCTCCCAGGCCCTCTCTCCCTGTCTGCCGATCCCACTGTCTCCCTGTCACCCGAACCCTCTCTCTCCCTGTCCCTCTCTCTACCTGTCTCCCGGTCCCACTCTCTCCCTGTCTCCCGATCCCTCTCTCTCCCTGACACCCGGTCCCTCTCTCTCCCTGTCTTCCATTCCCAATCTCCCTGTCTCCCGGTCCATCTCTCTCCCTGCCTCTCGAACCCTCTCTCCCTGTCCCTCGCTCTCCCTGTCTCCCGGTCCCTCTCTCCCTGTCTCCCGGATCCTCTCTCCCTTTCACACAGTCCCTCTCTCTCCATGTCTCCCGGTCCCTCTCTCTCCCTGACACCCGGTCCCTCTCTCTCCCTGCCTCCCAGTCCATCTCCCTCCCTGTCTCCCGATCCCTCTCTCTCCTTGTTTCCCGATCCCTCTCTCCCTGTCTCCCTGTCCCTCTCTCCCTGTCTCTCGATCCCTCTCTCTCCCTGTTTTCCGATCCCTCTCTCCCTGTCTCCCTATCCCTCTCCCTCCCTGTCTCCTGATCCCTCTCTCTCCCTGTCCCGTGATCCGTCTCTCTGTGTCGCCCTGTCCCTCTCTCTCTGTCTCCCGGTCCCTCGCTCCCTATCTCCCGGACCCTCCCTCTCCCAGTCTCCCGGTCCCTCTCTCCCTGTCTCCCCGTCCATCTCTCCCTGTCTCCCGGTCCCTCTCTCTCCCTGTCTCCCTGTCCCTCCCTCTCCCTGTCTCCCAGTCCCTCACTCTCCCTGTCTCCCGGTCCCTCTCTCCCTGTCTCCAGGTCCGTCTCTCACTGTATCCTGATTTTTCTCTCCCTGTCACCCGGTCCCTCTCTCACCCTGTCTCCCGATCCATCTCTCTCCCTGTCTCCCGGTCCCTCTATCCCTGTCTTCCGGTTCCTCTCTTTCCCTGTTTCCTGGTCCCTCTGTCTCCCTGTCTGCCGATCCCTCTTTCTCCCTGTGTCCCGGTCCCTCTCCCTCCTTCTCTCCCGATCTGTCTCTCCCTGTCTCACTATCCCTCTCTCCCTGTCTCCCGATCCCTCTCTCTCCCTGTTTACCGATCCCTCTCTCCCTGTCTCCCTATCCCTCTCCCTCCCTGTCTCCTGATCCCTCTCTCTCCCTGTCCCGCGATCCCTCTCTCTGTGTCGCCCTGTCCCTATCTCTCTGTCTCCCGGACCCTCGCTCCCTATCTCCCGGTCCCTCTCTCTCCCAGTCTCCCGGTCCCTCTCTCCCTGTCTCCCCGTCCATCTCTCCATGTCTCCCAGTCCCTCTCTCCCTGTCCTCCGGTCCCTCTCTCCCTGTCTCCCGGTCCCTCTCTCCCTTTCTCCCCGTCCATCTCTCCCTGTCCCCCAGTCCCTCTCTCCCTGTCTCCCAGTCCCTCTCTCTCCCTGTCTCCCGATCCCTCTCTACGTGTCTCCCGGTCCCTCTCTCTCTGTCTCCCAGTCCCTCTCTCTCCCTGCCTGCCGATCCCTCTCTCTCCCTGTCTCCCAGTCCATCTCACTCCCTGTCTCCCGATCCCTCTCTCTCCTTGTTTCCCGAACCCTCTCTCCCTGTCCCTCGCTCTACCTGTCACCCCGGTCCCTCTCTCCCAGTCTCCCGATCCCTCTGACCCTGTCACCCGGTCCCTCTCTCCCTGTCTCCCTGTGCCTCTCTCCCTATCTCCTGGTCCGTCTCTCTCCCTCTCTCCCTGTCCCCCGGTCCCTCTCTCCCTGTCCCCCGGTCCCTCTCTCCCTGTCCTCCGGTCCCTCTCTCCCTGTCTCCCGGTCCCTCTCTCCCTTTCTCCCCGTCCATCTCTCCCTGTCCCCCAGTCCCTCTCTCCCTGTCTCCCAGTCCCTCTCTCTCCCTGTCTCCCGATCCCTCTCTACGTGTCTCCCGGTCCCTCTCTCTCTGTCTCCCAGTCCCTCTCTCTCCCTGCCTGCCGATCCCTCTCTCTCCCTGTCTCCCAGTCCATCTCACTCCCTGTCTCCCGATCCCTCTCTCTCCTTGTTTCCCGAACCCTCTCTCCCTGTCCCTCGCTCGACCTGTCACCCGGTCCCTCTCTCCCAGTCTCCCGATCCCTCTGACCCTGTCACCCGGTCCCTCTCTCCCTGTCTCCCTGTCCCTCTCTCCCTATCTCCTGGTCCGTCTCTCTCCCTCTCTCCCTGTCCCCCGGTCCCTCTCTCCCTGTCCCCCGGTCCCTCTCTCCCTGTCTCCCGGTCCCTCTCTCTCCATGTCTCCCTGTCCCTCCCTCTCTATGTATCCCAATCCCTCTCTGTCCTTGTCTCCAGATCCCTCTCTCCCTGTCTCCCGGGCCCTCTCCCTCCCTGTCTCCCGATCCCTCTCTCCCTGTCTCCCGGTCCATCTCTCCCTGTCTCCCGGTCCATCTCTCCCTGTCTCCCGATCCCTCTCTCCCCCTGTCTCCCAATCCCTCTCTCTCCCTGTCTCCCGATCCTTCTCTCTCCCTGTTCCCGGTCCATCTCTACCTGTCACCCAGTCCCTCTCTCCCTGTCTCCCGGTCCCTCTCTCCCTGTCTCCCAGTCCCTGTCTCTACCTGACACCCGATCCCTCTCTCTCCCTGTCCCTCTCTCTCCCTGTCTCCCGGTCCTTCTCTCTCCCTGTCTCCCGATCCCTCTCCCTCCCTGTCTCCCGAACTCTCTATCCCAGTCCCTCGCTCTCGCTGTCTCCCGGTCCCTCTCTCCCTGTCTCCCAGACACTCTCTCCCTTTCACACAGTCCCTCTCTCTCCATGTCTGCCAGTCCCTCTCTCTCCCTGTCTCCCGATCCCTCTCTTCCTGTCTCCCGGTCCCCCTCTCTCTGTCTCCCAGTCCCTCTCTCTCCCTGTCTCCCGATCCCTCTCTACCTGTCTCCCGGTCCCTCTCTCTCTGTCTCCCGGTCCCTCTCTCTCCCTGCCTGCCGATCCCTCTCTCTCCCTGTCTCCCAGTCCATCTCGCTCCCTGTCTCCCGATCCCTCTCTCTCCTTGTTTCCCGAACCCTCTCTCCCTGTCCCTCGCTCTCCCTGTCACCCGGTCCCTCTCTCCCAGTCTCCCGATCCCTCTCACCCTGTCACCCCGGTCCCTCTCTCCCTGTCACCCGGTCCCTCTCTCCCTGTCTCCCGATCCCTCTCTCCCTGTCTCCCTGTCCCTGTCTCCCTGTCTCCCAGTCCCTCTCTCTCTGTCACCCAGTTCCTCTCTCTCCCTGTCTCCCGGTCCATCTCACTCGATTTCACCCGTTCCCTTTCTCCCTGTCTCACGGTCCCTCTCTCTCCCTGTCTCCCGAACCCTCTCTCCCAGTCCCTCACTCTCCCTGTATCCCAGTACTTCTCGCCCTGTCTCCCGGTCCCTCTCTCTCCCTGTCTGCCGATCCCTCTCTCTCCCTGTCTCCCAGTCCATCTCCCACCCAGTCGCCCGATCCCCCTCTCCCTGTCTCCCGATCCCACACTCTACTTCTCTCCCGATCTGTCTCTCCCTGTCTCACTATCCCTCCCTCCCTGTCTCCCGATCCCTCTCTCCCTGTCTCCCGGTCCATCTCTCCCTGTCTCCCGGGCCCTCTCCCTCCCTGTCTCCCGATCCCTCTCCCTCCATGACTCCCGATCCCTCTCTCCCTGTCTCCCTGTCCCTCTCTCCCTATCTCCAGGTCCCTCTCTCTCCCTCTCTCACTGTCGCCCGGTCCCTCTCTCCCTGTCTCCCGGTCCCTCTCTCTCCATGTCTCCCTGTCCCTCCCTCTCTCTGTATCCCAATCCCTCTCTGTCCTTGTCTCCAGATCCCTCTCTCCCTGTCTCCCGGGCCCTCTCCCTCCCTGTCTCCCGATCCCTCTCTCCCTGTCTCCCGGGTCCTCTCCCTCCCTGTCTCCCGATCCCTCTCTCTCCCTGTCTCCCGATCCCTCTCTCTCCCTGTCTCCCGATCCTTCTCTCTCCCTGTTCCCGGTCCATCTCTACCTGTCACCCAGTCCCTCTCTCCCTGTCTCCCGGTCCCTCTCTCCCTGTCTCCCAGTCCCTCTCTCTACCTGACACCCGATCCCTCTCTCTCCCTGTCCCTCTCTCTCCCTGTCTCCCGGTCCCTCTCTCTCCCTGTCTCCCGATCCCTCTCTCTCCCTGTCTCCCGGTCCCTCTCTCTCCCTGTCTCCCGAACCCTCTATCCCAGTCCCTCGCTCTCCCTGTCTCCCGGTCCCTCTCTCTCCCACTCTCTCCCTTTCACACAGTCCCTCGCTCTCCATGTCTGCCAGTCCCTCTCTCTCCCTGTCTCCCGATCCCTCTCTTCCTGTCTCCCGGTCCCTCTCTCTCCCTGTCTCCCGAACCCTCTATCCCAGTCCCTCGCTCTCCCTGTCTCCCGGTCCCTCTCTCTCCCACTCTCTCCCTTTCACACAGTCCCTCTCTCTCCATGTCTGCCAGTCCCTCTCTCTCCCTGTCTCCCGATCCCTCTCTTCCTGTCTCCCGGTCCCCCTCTCCCTGTCTCCCAGTCCCTCTCTCTACCTGACACCCGATCCCTCTCTCTCCCTGTCCCTCTCTCTCCCTGTCTCCCGGTCCCTCTCTCTCCCTGTCTCCCGATCCCTCTCTCTCCCTGTCTCCCGGTCCCTCTCTCTCCCTGTCTCCCGGTCCCTCTCTCCCTGTCTCCCAGTCCCCTCTCTCTACCTGACACCCGATCCCTCTCTCTCCCTGTCCCTCTCTCTCCCTGTCTCCCGGTCCCTCTCTCTCCCTGTCTCCCGGTCCCTCTCTCTCCCTGTCTCCCGATCCCTCTCTACCTGTCTCCCGGTCCCTCTCTCTCTGTCTCCCGGTCCCTCTCTCTCCCTGCCTGCCGATGCCTCTCTCTCCCTGTCTCCCAGTCCATCTCGCTCCCTGTCTCCCGATCCCTCTCTCTCCTTGTTTCCCGAACCCTCTCTCCCTGTCCCTCGCTCTCCCTGTCACCCGGTCCCTCTCTCCCAGTCTCCCGATCCCTCTCACCCTGTCACCCGGTCCCTCTCTCCCTGTCACCCGGTCCCTCTCTCCCTGTCTCCCGATCCCTCTCTCCCTGTCTCCCTGTCCCTGTCTCCGTGTCTCCCAGTCCCTCTCTCTCTGTCACCCAGTTCCTCTCTCTCCCTGTCTCCCGGTCCATCTCACTCGCTTTCTCCCGTTCCCTTTCTCCCTGTCTCACGGTCCCTCTCTCTCCCTGTCTCCCGAACCCTCTCTCCCAGTCCCTCGCTCTCCCTGTATCCCAGTACTTCTCGCCCTGTCTCCCGGTCCCTCTCTCTCCCTGTCTGTCGATCCCTCTCTCTCCCTGTCTCCCAGTCCATCTCCCACCCAGTCGCCCGATCCCCCTCTCCCTATCTCCCGATCCCACACTCTACTTCTCTCCCGATCTGTCTCTCCCTGTCTCACTATCCCTCCCTCCCTGTCTCCCGATCCCTCTCTCCCTGTCTCCCGGTCCATCTCTCCCTGTCTCCCGGGCCCTCTCCCTCCCTGTTTCCCGATCCCTCTCTCTCCATGTCTCCCAATCCCTCTCTCCCTGTCGCCCTGTCCCTCTCGCCCTATCTCCTGGTCCCTCTCTCTCCCTCTCTCCCTGTCGCCCGGTTCCTCTCTCCCCGTCCCCCGGTCCCTCTCTCCCTGTCTCCCGGTCCCTCTCTCTCCATGTCTCCCTGTCCCTCCCTCTCTCTGTATCCCAATCCCTCTCTGTCCTTGTCTCCAGATCCCTCTCTCCCTGTCTCCCGGGCCCTCTCCCTCCCTGTCTCCCGATCCCTCTCTCCCTGTCTCCCGGTTGATCTCTCCCTGTCTCCCGGGTCCTCTCCCTCCCTGTCTCCCGATCCCACTCTCCCCCTGTCTCCCAATCCCTCTCTCTCCCTGTCTCCCGATCCTTCTCTCTCCCTGTTCCCGGTCCATCTCTACCTGTCACCCAGTCCCTCTCTCCCTGTCTCCCGGTCCCTCTCTCCCTGTCTCCCAGTCCCTCTCTCTACCTGACACCCGATCCCTCTCTCTCCCTGTCCCTCTCTCTCCCTGTCTCCCGGTCCCTCTCTCTCCCTGTCTCCCGATCCCTCTCTCTCCCTGTCTCCCGGTCCCTCTCTCTCCCTGTCTCCCGAACCCTCTATCCCAGTCCCTCGCTCTCCCTGTCTCCCGGTCCCTCTCTCCCTGTCTCCCAGACACTCTCTCCCTTTCACACAGTCCCTCTCTCTCCATGTCTGCCAGTCCCTCTCTCTCCCTGTCTCCCGATCCCTCTCTTCCTGTCTCCCGGTCCCCCTCTCTCTGTCTCCCAGTCCCTCTCTCTCCCTGTCTCCCGATCCCTCTCTACCTGTCTCCCGGTCCCTCTCTCTCTGTCTCCCGGTCCCTCTCTCTCCCTGCCTGCCGATCCCTCTCTCTCCCTGTCTCCCAGTCCATCTCGCTCCCTGTCTCCCGATCCCTCTCTCTCCTTGTTTCCCGAACCCTCTCTCCCTGTCCCTCGCTCTCCCTGTCACCCGGTCCCTCTCTCCCAGTCTCCCGATCCCTCTCACCCTGTCACCCGGTCCCTCTCTCCCTGTCACCCGGTCCCTCTCTCCCTGTCTCCCGATCCCTCTCTCCCTGTCTCCCTGTCCCTGTCTCCCTGTCTCCCAGTCCCTCTCTCTCTGTCACCCAGTTCCTCTCTCTCCCTGTCTCCCGGTCCATCTCACTCGCTTTCACCCGTTCCCTTTCTCCCTGTCTCACGGTCCCTCTCTCTCCCTGTCTCCCGAACCCTCTCTCCCAGTCCCTCGCTCTCCCTGTATCCCAGTACTTCTCGCCCTATCTCCCGGTCCCTCTCTCTCCCTGTCTGTCGATCCCTCTCTCTCACTGTCTCCCAGTCCATCTCCCACCCAGTCGCCCGATCCCTCTCTCCCTGTCTCCCGATCCCTCTCTTCCTGTCACCCGGTCCCTCTCTCTCCCAGTCTCCAGGTCCCTCTCTCTCCTTGTCTCCCTGTCCCTCTCTCTCCCTGTCTCCCAGTCCCTCTCTCCGTGTCTCCCGGTCCCTCTCTCTCCCTGTCTCCTGTTCCCTATCTCCCTGTCTCCCATTCCCTCTCTCTCCCTGTCTCCCGATCCCTCTCTCCCGGTCCCTCTCTCCCTGTCTCCCGATCCCTGTTTCCCTGTAACCCTTTCCCTCTCTCCCAGTCTCCCGATCCCTCTCACCCTGTCTCCCGGTCCTTCTCTCCCTGTCTCCCGGTCCCTCTCTCTCCCTGTCTGCCGATCCCGCTTTCGCTCTCTCCCAATCCCTCACTCCCTGTCTCCCTGTCCCTCTCTCCCTGTCTCCCGGTCCCTCGCTCCTTGTCTCCCAGGCCCTCTTTCTCCCTGTATCCCGATACTTCTCTCCCTGTCTCCCGGTCCCTCTCTCCCTTTCTCCCAATCCCTTTCTCCCTGTCTCCCTGTCCATCTCTCCCTGTCTGCCAGTCCCTCTCTCCCTGTCACCCAGTCCCTCTCTCTCCCTGTCTCCCGGTTCCTCACTCACCCTGTCTCCCGTTCCCTATCACCCTGTCTCACGGTCGCTCTCTCTCCCTGTGTCCCGAATTCTGTCTCCCAGACCCTCGCTCTCCCTCTCTCCCTGTCCCTCTCTCCCGGTCTCCTGGTGCCTCTCTCCCTGTCTCCCGGTCCCTCTCTCCCCTGTCTGCCGATCCCTCTCTCTCCCTGTCTCCCAGTCCATCTCCCTCCCTGTCTCCCAAACCCTCTCTCCCTTTCTCCCGATCCCTCACTCTACTTCTCTCCCGATCTGTCTCTCCCTGTCTCACTATCCCTTTCTCCCTGTCTCCCGATCCCTCTCTCTCCCTGTTTACCAAAACCCTCTCTCCCTGTCTCCCTATCCCTCTCCCTCCCTGTCTCCTGATCCCTCTCATCCATGTCCCGCGATCCCTCTCTCTCTCTGTCGCCCTGTCCCTCTCTCTCTGTCTCCCGGTCCCTCGCTCCCTATCTCCCGGTCCCTATCTCCCTGTCTCACGGTCCATCTCTCCCTGTCCCCCGGTCCATCTCTCCCTGTCTCCCGGTCTCTCTCTCTCCCTGTCACGCTGTCCCTCCCTCTCCCTTTCTCCCGGTACCTCTCTCTCCCTGTCTTCCGATCCCTGTCTCCCTGTCTCCCAGGCCCTCTCTCCCTGTCTGCCGATCCCACTGTCTCCCTGTCACCCGAACCCTCTCTCTCCCTGTCCCTCTCTCTACCTGTCTCCCGGTCCCACTCTCTCCCTGTCTCCCGATCCCTCTCTCTCCCTGACACCCGGTCCCTCTCTCTCCCTGTCTTCCATTCCCTATCTCCCTGTCTCCCGGTCCATCTCTCTCCCTGCCTCTCGAACCCTCTCTCCCTGTCCCTCGCTCTCCCTGTCTCCCGGTCCCTCTCTCCCTGTCTCCCGGATCCTCTCTCCCTTTCACACAGTCCCTCTCTCTCCATGTCTCCCGGTCCCTCTCTCTCCCTGACACCCGGTCCCTCTCTCTCCCTGCCTCCCAGTCCATCTCCCTCCCTGTCTCCCGATCCCTCTCTCTCCTTGTTTCCCGATCCCTCTCTCCCTGTCTCCCTGTCCCTCTCTCCCTGTCTCTCGATCCCTCTCTCTCCCTGTTTTCCGATCCCTCTCTCCCTGTCTCCCTATCCCTCTCCCTCCCTGTCTCCTGATCCCTCTCTCTCCCTGTCCCGCGATCCGTCTCTCTGTGTCGCCCTGTCCCTCTCTCTCTGTCTCCCGGTCCCTCGCTCCCTATCTCCCGGACCCTCCCTCTCCCAGTCTCCCGGTCCCTCTCTCCCTGTCTCCCCGTCCATCTCTCCCTGTCTCCCGGTCCCTCTCTCTCCCTGTCTCCCTGTCCCTCCCTCTCCCTGTCTCCCAGTCCCTCACTCTCCCTGTCTCCCGGTCCCTCTCTCCCTGTCTCCAGGTCCGTCTCTCACTGTATCCTGATTTTTCTCTCCCTGTCACCCGGTCCCTCTCTCACCCTGTCTCCCGATCCATCTCTCTCCCTGTCTCCCGGTCCCTCTATCCCTGTCTTCGGGTCCCTCTCTTTCCCTGTTTCCTGGTCCCTCTGTCTCCCGGTCTGCCGATCCCTCTTTCTCCCTGTCTCCCGGTCCCTATCCCTCCTTCTCTCCCGATCTGTCTCTCCCTGTCTCACTATCCCTCTCTCCCTGTCTCCCGATCCCTCTCTCTCCCTGTTTACCGATCCCTCTCTCCCTGTCTCCCTATCCCTCTCCCTCCCTGTCTCCTGATCCCTCTCTCTCCCTGTCCCACGATCCCTCTCTCTGTGTCGCCCTGTCCCTATCTCTCTGTCTCCCGGACCCTCGCTCCCTATCTCCCGGTCCCTCTCTCTCCCAGTCTCCCGGTCCCTCTCTCCCTGTCTACCCGTCCATCTCTCCATGTCTCCCAGTCCCTCTCTCCCTGTCCCCCGGTCCCTCTCTCCCTGTCTCCCGGTCCCTCTCTCCCTGTCTCCCTGTCCCTCCCTCTCTCTGTATCCCAATCCCTCTCTGTCCTTGTCTCCAGATCCCTCTCTCCCTGTCTCCCGGGCCCTCTCTCTCCCTGTCTCCCGATCCTTCTCTCTCACTGTTCCCGGTCCATCTCTACCTGTCACCCAGTCCCTCTCTCCCTGTCTCCCGGTCCCTCTCTCCCTGTCTCCAAGTCCCTCTCTCTCCCTGACACCCGATCCCTCTCTCTCCCTGTCCCTCTCTCTCCCTGTCTCCCGGTCCCTCTCTCTCCCTGTCTCCCGAACCCTCTATCCCAGTCCCTCGCTCTCCCTGTCTCCCGGTCCCTCTCTCCCAGTCTCCCAGACACTCTCTCCCTTTCACACAGTCCCTCTCTCTCCATGTCTGCCAGTACCTCTCTCTCCCTATCTCCCGGTCCATCTCTCTTCCTGTCTCCTGGTCCCTCTCTCCCGGTCTCACGGTCCCTCTCTTTCCCTGTTTCCTGGTCCCTCTGTCTCCCTGTCTGCCATTCCCTCTCTCTCCCTGTCTCCCGGTCCATCTCCCTCCCTGTCACCCGATCACTCTCTCCCTGTCTCCCGATCCCTCACTCTCCTTCTCTCCAGATCTGTCTCTCCCTGTCTGACTATCCCTCTCTCCCTGTCTCCCGATCCCTCTCTCTCCCTGTTTACCGATCCCTCTCTCCCTGTCTCCCTATCCCTCTCCCTCCCTGTCTCCTGATCCCTCTCATCCCTGTCCCGCGATCCCTCTCTCTGTGTCACCCTGTCCCTCTCTCTCTGTCCCCCGGTCCCTCGCTCCCTATCACCCGGTCCCTCTCTCTCCCTGTCTCCTGGTACATCTCTCCCTGTCTCCCGGTCCCTCTCTATCCCTGTCTCCCTGTCCCTCCCTCTCCCTGTCTTCCGATCCCTGTCTCCCTGTGTCCCGGTCCCACTCACCCTGTGTCCCGGGCCCCCTCCATCCCTGTCTCCCGATCCCTCTCTCACCCTTTATTGCCCGATCCCTCTCTCCCTGTCTCCCGATCCCTCTCTCTCCCTGTCACCCGAACCCTCTCTCGCCCTGTCCCTCTCTCTACCTGTCTCCCGGTCCCACTCTCTCCCTGTCTCCCGATCCCTCTCTCTCCCTGACACTCGGTCCCTCTCTATCTCTGTCTCCCGGTCCCTCTAACTCCCTGTCTTCCATTCCCTATCTCCCTGTCTCCCAGTCCATCACTCTCCCTGCCTCCCGAACCCTCTCTCCCTGTCCCTAGCTCTCCCGGTCTCCCGGTCCCTCTCTCCCTGTCTCCCGGATCCTCTCTCCCTTTCACACAGTCCCTCTCTCTCCATGTCTACCGGTCCCTCTCTCTCCCTGTCTGCCGATCCCTCTCTCTCCCTGTCTCCCGGTCCATCTCCCTCCCTGTCTCCCGGTCCCTCTCTCTCCCTGCCTCCCAGTCCATCTCCCTCACTGTCTCCCGATCCCTCTCTCTCCTTGTTTCCCGATCCCTCTCTCCCTGTCTCCCTGTCCCTCTCTCCCTGTCTCTCGATCCCTCTCTCTCCCTGTTTTCCGATCCCTCTCTCCCTGTCTCCCTATCCCTCTCCCTCCCTGTCTCCTGATCCCTCTCTCTCCCTGTCCCGCGATCCCTCTCTCTGTGTCGCCCTGTCCCTCTCACTCTGTCTCCCGGTCCCTCGCTCCCGATCTCCCGGTCCCTCTCTCTCCCAGTCTCCCGGTCCCTCTCTCCCTGTCTCCCCGTCCATCTCTCCCTGTCTCCCGGTCCCTCTCTCTCCTTGTCTCCCTGTCACTCCCTCTCTCTGTATCCCGATCCCTCTCTCTCCTTGTCTCCAGATCCCTCTCTCCCTGTCTCCCCGGCCCTCTCTCTCCCTGTCTCCCGATCCCTCTCTCCCTGTCTCCCGGTCCATCTCTCCCTGTCTCCCGGGCTCTCTCCCTCCCTGTCTCCCGATCCCTCTCTCTCCCTGTCTCCCGATCCCTCTCTCCCTGTCCCCCTGACCCTCTCTCCCTGTCTCCCGATCCTTCTCTCTCCCTGTTCCCAGTCCATCTCTACCTGTCACCCAGTCCCTCTCTCCCTGTCTCCCAGTCCCTCTCTCTCCCTGACACCCGATCCCTCTCTCTCCCTGTCCCTCTCTCTCCCTGTCTCCCGGTCCCTCTCTCTCCCTGTCTCCTGATCCCTCTCTCTCCCTGTCTCCCGGTCCCTCTCTCTCCCTGTCTCCCGAACCCTCTATCCCAGTCCCTCGCTCTCGCTGTCTCCCAGTCCCTCTCTCCCTGTCTCCCAGACACTCTCTCACTTTCACACAGTCCCTCTCTCTCCATGTAGCCAGTCCCTCTCTCTCCCTGTCTCCCGGTCCATCTATCTCCCTGTCTCCTGGTCCCTCTCTCCCGGTCTCACGTTCCCTCTCTTTCCCTGTTTCCTGATCCCTCTGTCTCCCTGTCTGCCGTTCCCTCTCTCTCCCTGTCCACCGGTCCATCTCCCTCCCTGTCACCCAATCCCTCTCTCCCTGTCTCCCGATCCCTCACTCTCCTTCTCTCCCGATCTGTCTCTCCCTGTCTCACTATCCCTCTCTCCCTGTCTCCCGATCCCTCTCTCTCCCTGTTTACCGATCCCTCTCCCTGTCTCCATATACCTCTCCCTTCCTGTCTCCTGATCCCTCTCTCTCCCTGTCCCGTTATCCCTCTCTCTGTGTCGCCCTGTCCCTCTCTCTCTGTCTCCCGGTCCCTCGCTCCCTATCTCCCGGTCCCTCTCTCTCCCTGTCTCCTGATCCCTCACTCTCCTTCTCTCACGATCTGTCTCTCCCTGTCTCACTATCCCTCTCTCCCTGCCTCCTGATCCCTCTCTCTCCCTGTATACCGACCCCTCTCTCCCTGTCTCCCTATCCCTCTCCCTCCCTGTCTCCTGATCCCTCTCTCTCCCTGTCCCGCGTTCCCTCTCTCTCTGTCGCCCTGTCCCTCTCTCTCTGTCTCCCGGTCCCTCGCTCCCTATCTCCCGGTCCCTCTCTCTCCCTATCTCCCGGTCCCTCTCTCCCAGTCTCCCGGTCCCTCTCTCCCTGTCTCCCGGTCCCTCTCTCTCCCTGTCTCCCTGTCCCTCCCTCTCTCTGTATCCCGATCCCTCTCTCTCCTTGTCTCCAGATCCCTCTCTCCCTGTCTCCCCGGCCCTCTCTCTCCCTGTCTCCCGATCCCTCTCTCCCTGTCTCCCGGTCCATCTCTCACTGTCTCCCGGGCCCTCTCCCTCCCTGTCTCCCGATCCCTCTCTCTCCCTGTCTCCCGTTCCCTCTCTCCCTGTCCCCCTGTCCCTCTCACCCTGTCTCACGATCCCTCTCTGTCCCTGTCTCCCGGTCCCTCTCTCCCTGTCTCCCGGTCCCTCTCTCTCCCTGTCTCCCTGTCCCTCCCTCTCTCTGTTTCCCGGTCCCTCCCTCTCCTTGTCTCCAGATCCCTCTCTCCCTGTCTCCCCGGCCCTCTCTCTCCCTGTCTCCCGATCCGTCTCTCCCTGTCTCCTGGTCCATCTCTCCCTGTCTCCCGGGCCCTCTCCCTCCCTGTCTCCCGATCCCTCTCTCTCCCTGTCTCCCGATCCCTCTCTCCCTGTCCCCCTGTCACTCTCACCCTGTCTCCCGATCCCTCTCTCTCCCTGTCTCCCGATCCCTCTCTCTCTCTGTTCCCGGTCCATCTCTACCTGTCACCCAGTCCCTCTCTCCCTGTCTCCCGGTCCCTCTCTCTTCCTGTCTCCCGATCCCTCTCTCTCCCTGTCACCCGGTCCCACTCTCTCCCTGTCTCCTGAACCCTCTCTCCCAGTCCCTCGCTCTCCCTGTCTCCTGGTCCCTCCCTCCCTGTCTCCCAGACACTGTCTCCCTTTCACACAGTCCCTCTCTCTCCATGTCTGCCAGTGCCTCTCTCTCCCTGTCTCCCGATCCCTCTCTGCCTGTCTATCGTTCCCTCTCTCTCTGTCTCCCGGTCCCTCTCTCTCCCTGTCTGCCGATCCCTGTCTCTCCCTGTCTCCCGGTCCATCTCCCTCCCTCACTCCCGATCCCTCTCTCTCCTTGTTTCCCGATCCCTCTCTCCCTGTCTCCCTGTCCCTCTCTCCATGTCTCTCGATCCCTCTCTCTCCCTGTTTTCCGATCCCTCTCTCCCTGTCTCCCTTCCCTCTCCCTCCCTATCTCCTGATCCCTCTCTCTCCCTGTCCTGCGATCCCTCTCTCTGTGTCGGCCTGTCCCTCTCTCTCTGTCTCCCGGTCCCTCGCTCCCTATCTCCCGGTCCCTCTCTCTCCCAGTCTCCCGGTCCCTCTCTCCCTGTCTCCCTGTCCATCTCTCCCTGTCTCCCGGTCCCTCTCTCTCCCCGTCTCCCTGTCCCTCCCTCTCCCTGTCTCCTGGTCCCTCTCTCTCACTGTCTCCCGATCTCTCTCTCCCTGTCTCCTGGTCCGTCTCTCCCTGTATCCTGATTTGTCTCTCCCTGTCACCCGGTCCGTCTCTCTACTTGTCACCCCGATCCATCTCTCTCCCTGTCCCACTCTCTCCCTGTCTCCCGATCCCTCTCTCTCCCTGACACTCGGTCCCTCTCTATCTCTGTCTCCCGGTCCCTCTCTCTCCCTGTCTTCCATTCCCTATCTCCCTGTCTCCCGGTCCGTCTCTCTCCCTGCCTCCCGAACCCTCTCTCCCTGTCCCTTGCTCTCCCTGTCTCCCGGTCCCTCTCTCCCTGTCTCCCGGATCCTCTCTCCCTTTCACACAGTCCCTCTCTCTCCATGTCTCCCGGTCCCTCTCTCGCCCTGTCTGCCGATCCCTCTCTCTCCCTGTCTCCCGGTCCATCTCACTCCCTGTCTCCCGGTTCCTCTCTCTCCCTGCCTCCCAGTCCATCTCCCTCACTGTCTCCCGATCCCTCTCTCTCCTTGTTTCCCGATCCCTCTCTCCCTGTCTCCCTGTCCCTCTCTCCCTGTCTCCCGATCCCTCTCTCTCCCTGTTTTCCAAACCCTCTCTCCCTGTCTCCCTATCCCTCTCCCTCCCTGTCTCCTGATCCCTCTCTCTCCCTGTCCCGCGATCCCTCTCTCTGTGTCGCCCTGTCCCTCTCACTCTGTCTCCCGGTCCCCTCGCTCCCGATCGCCCGGTCCCTCTCTCTCCCAGTCTCCCCGGTCCCTCTAACTCCCTGTCTTCCATTCCCTATCTCCCTGTCTCCCAGTCCATCTCTCTCCCTGCCTCCCGAACCCTCTCTCCCTGTCCCTAGCTCTCCCTGTCTCCCGGTCCCTCTCTCCCTGTCTCCCGGATCCTCTCTCCCTTTCACACAGTCCCTCTCTCTCCATGTCTCCCGGTCCCTCTCTCTCCCTGTCTGCCGATCCCTCTCTCTCCCTGTCTCCCGGTCCATCTCCCTCCCTGTCTCCCGGTCCCTCTCTCTCCCTGCCTCCCAGTCCATCTCCCTCACTGTCTCCCGATCCCTCTCTCTCCTTGTTTCCCGATCCCTCTCTCCCTGTCTCCCTGTCCCTCTCTCCCTGTCTCTCGATCCCTCTCTCTCCCTGTTTTCCGATCCCTCTCTCCCTGTCTCCCTATCCCTCTCCCTCCCTGTCTCCTGATCCCTCTCTCTCCCTGTCCCGCGATCCCTCTCTCTGTGTCGCCCTGTCCCTCTCACTCTGTCTCCCGGTCCCTCGCTCCCGATCTCCCGGTCCCTCTCTCTCCCAGTCTCCCGGTCCCTCTCTCCCTGTCTCCCCGTCCATCTCTCCCTGTCTCCCGGTCCCTCTCTCTCCTTGTCTCCCTGTCACTCCCTCTCTCTGTATCCCGATCCCTCTCTCTCCTTGTCTCCAGATCCCTCTCTCCCTGTCTCCCCGGCCCTCTCTCTCCCTGTCTCCCGATCCCTCTCTCCCTGTCTCCCGGTCCATCTCTCCCTGTCTCCCGGGCTCTCTCCCTCCCTGTCTCCCGATCCCTCTCTCTCCCTGTCTCCCGATCCCTCTCTCCCTGTCCCCCTGACCCTCTGTCCCTGTCTCCCGATCCTTCTCTCTCCCTGTTCCCGGTCCATCTCTACCTGTCACCCAGTCCCTCTCTCCCTGTCTCCCAGTCCCTCTCTCTCCCTGACACCCGATCCCTCTCTCTCCCTGTCCCTCTCTCTCCCTGTCTCCCGGTCCCTCTCTCTCCCTGTCTCCTGATCCCTCTCTCTCCCTGTCTCCCGGTCCCTCTCTCTCCCTGTCTCCCGAACCCTCTATCCCAGTCCCTCGCTCTCCCTGTCTCCCGGTCCCCTCTCTCCCTGTCTCCCAGACACTCTCTCACTTTCACACAGTCCCTCTCTCTCCATGTAGCCAGTCCCTCTCTCTCCCTGTCTCCCGGACCATCTATCTCCCTGTCTCCTGGTCCCTCTCTCCCGGTCTCACGTTCCCTCTCTTTCCCTGTTTCCTGATCCCTATGTCTCCCTGTCTGCCGTTCCCTCTCTCTCCCTGTCCACCGGTCCATCTCCCTCCCTGTCACCCAATCCCTCTCTCCCTGTCTCCCGATCCCTCACTCTCCTTCTCTCCCGATCTGTCTCTCCCTGTCTCACTATCCCTCTCTCCCTGTCTCCCGATCCCTCTCTCTCCCTGTTTACCGATCCCTCTCCCTGTCTCCATATACCTCTCCCTTCCTGTCTCCTGATCCCTCTCTCTCCCTGTCCCGTTATCCCTCTCTCTGTGTCGCCCTGTCCCTCTCTCTCTGTCTCCCGGTCCCTCGCTCCCTATCTCCCGGTCCCTCTCTCTCCCTGTCTCCTGATCCCTCACTCTCCTTCTCACCCGATCTGTCTCTCCCTGTCTCACTATCCCTCTCTCCCTGCCTCCTGATCCCTCTCTCTCCCTGTATACCGATCCCTCTCTCCCTGTCTCCCTATCCCTCTCCCTCCCTGTCTCCTGATCCCTCTCTCTCCCTGTCCCGCGTTCCCTCTCTCTCTGTCGCCCTGTCCCTCTCTCTCTGTCTCCCGGTCCCTCGCTCCCTATCTCCCGGTCCCTCTCTCTCCCTATCTCCCGGTCCCTCTCTCCCTGTCTCCCGGTCCCTCTCTCCCTGTCTCCCGGTCCCTCTCTCTCCCTGTCTCCCTGTCCCTCCCTCTCTCTGTATCCCGATCCCTCTCTCTCCTTGTCTCCAGATCCCTCTCTCCCTGTCTCCCCGGCCCTCTCTCTCCCTGTCTCCCGATCCCTCTCTCCCTGTCTCCCGGTCCATCTCTCCCTGTCTCCCGGGCCCTCTCCCTCCCTGTCTCCCGATCCCTCTCTCTCCCTGTCTCCCGATCCCTCTCTCCCTGTCCCCCTGTCCCTCTCACCCTGTCTCACGATCCCTCTCTGTCCCTGTCTCCCGGTCCCTCTCTCCCTGTCTCCCGGTCCCTCTCTCTCCCTGTCTCCCTGTCCCTCCCTCTCTCTGTTTCCCGGTCCCTCCCTCTCCTTGTCTCCAGATCCCTCTCTCCCTGTCTCCCCGGCCCTCTCTCTCCCTGCCTCCCGATCCGTCTCTCCCTGTCTCCTGGTCCATCTCTCCCTGTCTCCCGGGCCCTCTCCCTCCCTGTCTCCCGATCCCTCTCTCTCCCTGTCTCCCGATCCCTCTCTCCCTGTCCCCTCTGTCACTCTCACCCTGTCTCCCGATCCCTCTCTCTCCCTGTCTCCCGATCCCTCTCTCTCTCTGTTCCCGGTCCATCTCTACCTGTCACCCAGTCCCTCTCTCCCTGTCTCCCGGTCCCTCTCTCTTCCTGTCTCCCGAGCCCTCTCTCTCCCTGTCACCCGGTCCCACTCTCTCCCTGTCTCCTGAACCCTCTCTCCCAGTCCCTCGCTCTCCCTGTCTCCTGGTCCCTCCCTCCCTGTCTCCCAGACACTGTCTCCCTTTCACACAGTCCCTCTCTCTCCATGTCTGCCAGTGCCTCTCTCTCCCTGTCTCCCGATCCCTCTCTGCCTGTCTATCGTTCCCTCTCTCTCTGTCTCCCGGTCCCTCTCTCTCCCTGTCTGCCGATCCCTGTCTCTCCCTGTCTCCCGGTCCATCTCCCTCCCTCACTCCCGATCCCTCTCTCTCCTTGTTTCCCGATCCCTCTCTCCCTGTCTCCCTGTCCCTCTCTCCATGTCTCTCGATCCCTCTCTCTCCCTGTTTTCCGATCCCTCTCTCCCTGTCTCCCTTCCCTCTCCCTCCCTATCTCCTGATCCCTCTCTCTCCCTGTCCTGCGATCCCTCTCTCTGTGTCGGCCTGTCCCTCTCTCTCTGTCTCCCGGTCCCTCGCTCCCTATCTCCCGGTCCCTCTCTCTCCCAGTCTCCCGGTCCCTCTCTCCCTGTCTCCCTGTCCATCTCTCCCTGTCTCCCGGTCCCTCTCTCTCCCCGTCTCCCTGTCCCTCCCTCTCCCTGTCTCCTGGTCCCTCTCTCTCACTGTCTCCCGATCCCTCTCTCCCTGTCTCCTGGTCCGTCTCTCCCTGTATCCTGATTTGTCTCTCCCTGTCACCCGGTCCCTCTCTCTCCCTGTCTCCCGGTCCATCTCTCTCCCTGTCTCCTGGTCCCTGTCTCCCTGTCTCCCGGTCCCTCTCTTTCCCTGTTTCCTGGTCCCTCTGTCTCCCTGTCTGCTGATCCATCTCCCTCCCTGTCTCCCGATCCCTCCCTCCCTGTCTCCCGGTCCCTCTCTCTACTTGTCACCCGATCCATCTCTCTCCCTGTCCCACTCTCTCCCTGTCTCCCGATCCCTCTCTCTCCCTGACACTCGGTCCCTCTCTATCTCTGTCTCCCGGTCCCTCTCTCTCCCTGTCTTCCATTCCCTATCTCCCTGTCTCCCGGTCCGTCTCTCTCCCTGCCTCCCGAACCCTCTCTCCCTGTCCCTTGCTCTCCCTGTCTCCCGGTCCCTCTCTCCCTGTCTCCCGGATCCTCTCTCCCTTTCACACAGTCCCTCTCTCTCCATGTCTCCCGGTCCCTCTCTCGCCCTGTCTGCCGATCCCTCTCTCTCCCTGTCTCCCGGTCCATCTCACTCCCTGTCTCCCGGTTCCTCTCTCTCCCTGCCTCCCAGTCCATCTCCCTCACTGTCTCCCGATCCCTCTCTCTCCTTGTTTCCCGATCCCTCTCTCCCTGTCTCCCTGTCCCTCTCTCCCTGTCTCCCGATCCCTCTCTCTCCCTGTTTTCCAATCCCTCTCTCCCTGTCTCCCTATCCCTCTCCCTCCCTGTCTCCTGATCCCTCTCTCTCCCTGTCCCGCGATCCCTCTCTCTGTGTCGCCCTGTCCCTCTCACTCTGTCTCCCGGTCCCTCGGTCCCGATCGCCCGGTCCCTCTCTCTCCCAGTCTCCCGGTCCCTCTCTCCCTGTCTCCCCGTCCATCTCTCCCTGTCTCCCAGTCCCTCTCTCTCCCTGTCTCCCTGTCACTCCCTCTCTCTGTATCCCGATCCCTCTCTGTCCTTGTCTCCAGATCCCTCTCTCCCTGTCTCCCCGGCCCTCTCTCTCCCTGTCACCCGATCCCTCTCTCCCTGTCTCCCGGTCCCTCTCTCCCTGTCTCCCGGGCCCTCTCCCTCCCTGTCTCCCGATCCCCTCTCTCTCCCTGTCTCCCGATCCCTCTCTCCCTGTCCCCCTGACCCTCTCTCCCTGTCTCCCGATCCTTCTCTCTCCCTGTTCCCGGTCCATCTCTACCTGTCACCCAGTCCCTCTCTCCCTGTCTCCCAGTCCCTCTCTCTCCCTGACACCCGATCCCTCTCTCTCCCTGTCCCTCTCTCTCCCTGTCTCCCGGTCCCTCTCTCTCCCTGTCTCCTGATCCCTCTCTCTCCCTGTCTCCCGGTCCCTCTCTCTCCCTGTCTCCCGAACCCTCTATCCCAGTCCCTCGCTCTCGCTGTCTCCCAGTCCCTCTCTCCCTGTCTCCCAGACATTCTCTCACTTTCACACAGTCCCTCTCTCTCCATGTAGCCAGTCCCTCTCTCTCCCTGTCTCCCGGTCCATCTATCTCCCTGTCTCCTGGTCCCTCTCTCCCGGTCTCACGTTCCCTCTCTTTCCCTGTTTCCTGATCCCTCTGTCTCCCTGTCTGCCGTTCCCTCTCTCTCCCTGTCCACCGGTCCATCTCCCTCCCTGTCACCCAATCCCTCTCTCCCTGTCTCCCGATCCCTCACTCTCCTTCTCTCCCGATCTGTCTCTCCCTGTCTCACTATCCCTCTCTCCCTGTCTCCCGATCCCTCTCTCTCCCTGTTTACCGATCCCTCTCCCTGTCTCCATATACCTCTCCCTTCCTGTCTCCTGATCCCTCTCTCTCCCTGTCCCGTTATCCCTCTCTCTGTGTCGCCCTGTCCCTCTCTCTCTGTCTCCCGGTCCCTCGCTCCCTATCTCCCGATCCCTCTCTCTCCCTGTCTCCCGATCCCTCTCTCCCTGTCCCCCTGTCCCTCTCACCCTGTCTCACGATCCCTCTCTGTCCCTGTCTCCCGGTCCCTCTCTCCCTGTCTCCCGGTCCCTCTCTCTCCCTGTCTCCCTGTCCCTCCCTCTCTCTGTTTCCCGGTCCCTCCCTCTCCTTGTCTCCAGATCCCTCTCTCCCTGTCTCCCCGGCCCTCTCTCTCCCTGTCTCCCGATCCGTCTCTCCCTGTCTCCTGGTCCATCTCTCCCTGTCTCCCGGGCCCTCTCCCTCCCTGTCTCCCGATCCCTCTCTCTCCCTGTCTCCCGATCCCTCTCTCCCTGTCCCCCTGTCACTCTCACCCTGTCTCCCGATCCCTCTCTCTCCCTGTCTCCCGATCCCTCTCTCTCTCTGTTCCCGGTCCATCTCTACCTGTCACCCAGTCCCTCTCTTCCTGTCTCCCGGTCCCTCTCTCTTCCTGTCTCCCGAACCCTCTCTCTCCCTGTCACCCGGTCCCTCTCTCTCCCTGTCTCCTGAACCCTCTCTCCCAGTCCCTCGCTCTCCCTGTCTCCTGGTCCCTCTCTCCCTGTATCCCAGACACTGTCTCCCTTTCACACAGTCCCTCTCTCTCCATGTCTGCCAGTGCCTCTCTCTCCCTGTCTCCCGATCCCTCTCTGCCTGTCTATCGTTTCCTCTCTCTCTGTCTCCCGGTCCCTCTCTCTCCCTGTCTGCCGATCCCTGTCTCTCCCTGTCTCCCGGTCCATCTCCCTCCCTCACTCCCGATCCCTCTCTCTCCTTGTTTCCCGATCCCTCTCTCCCTGTCTCCCTGTCCCTCTCTCCATGTCTCTCGATCCCTCTCTCTCCCTGTTTTCCGATCCCTCTCTCCCTGTCTCCCTTCCCTCTCCCCCCCTATCTCCTGATCCCTCTCTCTCCCTGTCCTGCGATCCCTCTCTCTGTGTCGGCCTGTCCCTCTCTCTCTGTCTCCCGGTCCCTCGCTCCCTATCTCCCGGTCCCTCTCTCTCCCAGTCTCCCGGTCCCTCTCTCCCTGTCTCCCTGTCCATCTCTCCCTGTCTCCTGGTCCCTCTCTCTCCCCGTCTCCCTGTCCCTCCCTCTCCCTGTCTCCTGGTCCCTCTCTCTCACTGTCTCCCGATCCCTCTCTCCCTGTCTCCTGGTCCGTCTCTCCCTGTATCCTGATTTGTCTCTCCCTGTCACCCGGTCCCTCTCTCTCCCTGTCTCCCGGTCCATCTCTCTCCCTGTCTCCTGGTCCCTGTCTCCCTGTCTCCCGGTCCCTCTCTTTCCCTGTTTCCTGGTCCCTCTGTCTCCCTGTCTGCTGATCCATCTCCCTCCCTGTCTCCCGATCCCTCCCTCCCTGTCTCCCGGTCCCTCTCTCTACTTGTCACCCGATCCATCTCTCTCCCTGTCCCACTCTCTCCCTGTCTCCCGATCCCTCTCTTTCCCTGACACTCGGTCCCTCTCTATCTCTGTCTCCCGGTCCCTCTCTCTCCCTGTCTTCCATTCCCTATCTCCCTGTCTCCCGGTCCGTCTCTCTCCCTGCCTCCCGAACCCTCTCTCCCTGTCCCTTGCTCTCCCTGTCTCCCGGTCCCTCTCTCCCTGTCTCCCGGATCCTCTCTCCCTTTCACACAGTCCCTCTCTCTCCATGTCTCCCGGTCCCTCTCTCGCCCTGTCTGCCGATCCCTCTCTCTCCCTGTCTCCCGGTCCATCTCACTCCCTGTCTCCCGGTCCCTCTCTCTCCCTGCCTCCCAGTCCATCTCCCTCAGTGTCTCCCGATCCCTCTCTCTCCTTGTTTCCCGATCCCTCTCTCCCTGTCTCCCTGTCCCTCTCTCCCTGTCTCCCGATCCCTCTCTCTCCCTGTTTTCCAATCCCTCTCTCCCTGTCTCCCTATCCCTCTCCCTCCCTGTCTCCTGATCCCTCTCTCTCCCTGTCCCGCGATCCCTCTCTCTGTGTCGCCCTGTCCCTCTCACTCTGTCTCCCGGTCCCTCGCTCCCGATCTCCCGGTCCCTCTCTCTCCCAGTCTCCCGGTCCCTCTCTCCCTGTCTCCCCGCCCATCTCTCCCTGTCTCCCAGTCCCTCTCTCTCCCTGTCTCCCTGTCACTCCCTCTCTCTGTATCCCGATCCCTCTCTGTCCTTGTCTCCAGATCCCTCTCTCCCTGTCTCCCCGGCCCTCTCTCTCCCTGTCTCCCGATCCCTCTCTCCCTGTCTCCCGGTCCATCTCTCCCTGTCTCCCGGGCCCTCTCCCTCCCTGTCTCCCGATCCCTCTCTCTCCCTGTCTCCCGATCCCTCTCTCCCTGTCCCCCTGACCCTCTCTCCCTGTCTCCCGATCCCTCTCTCTCCCTGTCTCCCGATCCTTCTCTCTCCCTGTTCCCGGTCCATCTCTACCTGTCACCCAGTCCCTCTCTCCCTGTCTCCCAGTCCCTCTCTCCCTGTCTCCCAGTCCCTCTCTCTCCCTGACACCCGATCCCTCTCTCTCCCTGTCCCTCTCTCTCCCTGTCTCCCGGTCCCTCTCTCTCCCTGTCTCCTGATCCCTCTCTCTCCCTGTCTCCCGGTCCCTGTCTCTCCCTGTCTCCCGACCCCTCAACCCAGTCCCTCGCTCTCCCTGTCTCCCGGTCCCTCTCTCCCAGTCTCCCAGACACTCTCTCCCTTTCACACAGTCCCTCTCTCTCCATGTCTGCCAGTACCTCTCTCTCCCTGTCTCCCGGTCCCTCTCTCTCCCTGTCTCCTGATCCCTCTCTCTCCCTGTCTCCCGGTCCCTGTCTCTCCCTGTCTCCCGACCCCTCAACCCAGTCCCTCGCTCTCCCTGTCTCCCGGTCCCTCTCTCCCAGTCTCCCAGACACTCTCTCCCTTTCACACAGTCCCTCTCTCTCCATGTCTGCCAGTACCTCTCTCTCCCTATCTCCCGGTCCATCTCTCTTCCTGTCTCCTGGTCCCTCTCTCCCGGTCTCACGGTCCCTCTCTTTTCCTGTTTCCTGGTCCCTCTGTCTCCCTGTCTGCTGATCCATCTCCCTCCCTGTCTCCCGATCCCTCCCTCCCTGTCTCCCGGTCCCTCTCTCTACTTGTCACCCGATCCATCTCTCTCCCTGTCCCACTCTCTCCCTGTCTCCCGATCCCTCTCTCTCCCTGACACTCGGTCCCTCTCTATCTCTGTCTCCCGATCCCTCCCTCCCTGTCTCCCGGTTCCTCTCTCTACTTGTCACCCGATCCATCTCTCTCCCTGTCCCTCTCTCTCCCGGTCTCCCTGTCCCTCTCTCTCCCTGTCTCCCGGTCCCTCTCTCTCCCTGTCTCCCGATCCCTCTCTCTCCCTGTCTCCCGGTCCCTCTCTCTCCCTTTGTCCCGAACCCTCTCTCCCAGTCCCTCGCTCTCCCTGTCTCCCGGTCCCTTTCTCCCTGTCTCCCAGACACTCTCTCCCTTTCACACAGTCCCTCTCTCTCCATGTCTGCCAGTCCCTCTCTCTCCCTGTCTCCCGATCCCTCTCTACCTGTCTCCCGGTCCCTCTCTCTCTGTCTCCCGGTCCCTCTCACTCCCTGTCTGCCGATCCCTCTCTCTCCCTGTCTCCCGGTCCATCTCTCTCCCTGTCTCCCGGTCCCTCTCTCTCCCTGTCTCCCAGTCCATCTCCCTCCCTGTCTCCCGATCCCTCTCTCTCCTTGTTTCCCGATCCCTCTCTCCCTGTCTCCCTGTCCCTCTCTCCCTGTCTCTTGATCCCTCTATCTCCCTGTTTTCCGATCCCTCTCTCCCTGTCTCCCTATCCCTCTCCCTCCCTGTCTCCTGATCTCTCTCTCTCCCTGTCCCGCGATCCCTCTCTCTGTGTCCCCCTGTCCCTCTCTCTCTGTCTCCCGGTACCTCGCACCCTATCTCCCAGTCCCTCTCTCTCCCTGTCTCCCAGGCCCTCTCTCCCTGTCTCCCCGTCCATCTCTCCCTGTCTCCCGGACCCTCTCTCTCCCTGTCTCGCTGTCCCACCCTCTCCCTGCCTCCCAGTCCCTCTCTCTCCCTGTCGCCCAATCCCTCTCTCCCTGTCACCCGGTCCCCTCTCTCTCCCTGTCTCCCGATCCCTCTCTCTCCCCGTCACCCGATCCCTCTCTCTCCCTGTCTCCCGATCCTTCTCTCTCCCTGTTACCGGTCCATCTCTACCTGTCACCCAGTCCCTCTCTCCCTGTCTCCCAGTCCCTCTCTCCCTGTCTCCCAGTCCCTCTCTCTCCCTGACACCCGATCCCTCTCTCTCCATGTTCCTCTCTCTCCCTGTCTCCCGGTCCCTCTCTCTCCCTGTCTCCCGACCCCTCAACCCAGTCCCTCGCTCTCCCTGTCTCCCGGTCCCTCTCTCCCAGTCTCCCAGACACTCTCTCCCTTTCACACAGTCCCTCTCTCTCCATGTCTGCCAGTACCTCTCTCTCCCTATCTCCCGGTCCATCTCTCTTCCTGTCTCCTGGTCCCTCTCTCCCGGTCTCACGGTCCCTCTCTTTCCCTGTTTCCTGGTCCCTCTGTCTCCCTGTCTGCCGTTCCCTCTCTCTCCCTGTCTCCCGGTCCATCTCCCTCCCTGTCACCCGATCACTCTCTCCCTGTCTCCCGATCCCTCACTCTCCTTCTCTCCAGATCTGTCTCTCCCTGTCTGACTATCCCTCTCTCCCTGTCTCCCGATCCCTCTCTCTCCCTGTTTACCGATCCCTCTCTCCCTGTCTCCCTATCCCTCTCCCTCCCTGTCTCCTGATCCCTCTCATCCCTGTCCCGCGATCCCTCTCTCTGTGTCACCCTGTCCCTCTCTCTCTGTCCCCCGGTCCCTCGCTCCCTATCACCCGGTCCCTCTCTCTCCCTGTCTCCTGGTACATCTCTCCCTGTCTCCCGGTCCCTCTCTATCCCTGTCTCCCTGTCCCTCCCTCTCCCTGTCTTCCGATCCCTGTCTCCCTGTGTCCCGGTCCCACTCACCCTGTCTCCCGGGCCCCCTCCATCCCTGTCTCCCGATCCCTCTCTCACCCTTTATTGCCCGATCCCTCTCTCCCTGTCTCCCGATCCCTCTCTCTCCCTGTCACCAGAACCCTCTCTCTCCCTGTCCCTCTCTCTACCTGTCTCCCGGTCCCACTCTCTCCCTGTCTCCCGATCCCTCTCTCTCCCTGACACTCGGTCCCTCTCTATCTCTGTCTCCCGGTCCCTCTAACTCCCTGTCTTCCATTCCCTATCTCCCTGTCTCCCAGTCCATCTCTCTCCCTGCCTCCCGAACCCTCTCTCCCTGTCCCTAGCTCTCCCTGTCTCCCGGTCCCTCTCTCCCTGTCTCCCGGATCCTCTCTCCCTTTCACACAGTCCCTCTCTCTCCATGTCTACCGGTCCCTCTCTCTCCCTGTCTGCCGATCCCTCTCTCTCCCTGTCTCCCGGTCCATCTCCCTCCCTGTCTCCCGGTCCCTCTCTCTCCCTGCCTCCCAGTCCATCTCCCTCACTGTCTCCCGATCCCTCTCTCTCCTTGTTTCCCGATCCCTCTCTCCCTGTCTCCCTGTCCCTCTCTCCCTGTCTCTCGATCCCTCTCTCTCCCTGTTTTCCGATCCCTCTCTCCCTGTCTCCCTATCCCTCTCCCTCCCTGTCTCCTGATCCCTCTCTCTCCCTGTCCCGCGATCCCTCTCTCTGTGTCGCCCTGTCCCTCTCACTCTGTCTCCCGGTCCCTCGCTCCCGATCTCCCGGTCCCTCTCTCTCCCAGTCTCCCGGTCCCTCTCTCCCTGTCTCCCCGTCCATCTCTCCCTGTCTCCCTGTCCCTCTCTCTCCTCGTCTCCCTGTCACTCACTCTCTCTGTATCCCGATCCCTCTCTGTCCTTGTCTCCAGATCCCTCTCTCCCTGTCTCCCCGGCCCTCTCTCTCCCTGTCTCCCGATCCCTCTCTCCCTGTCTCCCGGTCCATCTCTCCCTGTCTCCCGGGCCCTCTCCCTCCCTGTCTCCCGATCCCTCTCTCTCCCTGTCTCCCGATCCCTCTCTCCCTGTCCCCCTGACCCTCTCTCCCTGTCTCCCGATCCCTCTCTCTCCCTGTCTCCCGATCCTTCTCTCTCCCTGTTCCCGGTCCATCTCTACCTGTCACCCAGTCCCTCTCTCCCTGTCTCCCAGTCCCTCTCTCCCTCTCTCCCAGTCCCTCTCTCTCCCTGACACCCGATCCCTCTCTCTCCCTGTCCCTCTCTCTCCCTGTCTCCCGGTCCCTCTCTCTCCCTGTCTCCTGATCCCTCTCTCTCCCTGTCTCCCGGTCCCTGTCTCTCCCTGTCTCCCGACCCCTCAACCCAGTCCCTCGCTCTCCCTGTCTCCCGGTCCCTCTCTCCCAGTCTCCCAGACACTCTCTCCCTTTCACACAGTCCCTCTCTCTCCATGTCTGCCAGTACCTCTCTCTCCCTGTCTCCCGGTCCCTCTCTCTCCCTGTCTCCTGATCCCTCTCTCTCCCTGTCTCCCGGTCCCTGTCTCTCCCTGTCTCCCGACCCCTCAACCCAGTCCCTCGCTCTCCCTGTCTCCCGGTCCCTCTCTCCCAGTCTCCCAGACACTCTCTCCCTTTCACACAGTCCCTCTCTCTCCATGTCTGCCAGTACCTCTCTCTCCCTATCTCCCGGTCCATCTCTCTTCCTGTCTCCTGGTCCCTCTCTCCCGGTCTCACGGTCCCTCTCTTTTCCTGTTTCCTGGTCCCTCTGTCTCCCTGTCTGCTGATCCATCTCCCTCCCTGTCTCCCGATCCCTCCCTCCCTGTCTCCCGGTCCCTCTCTCTACTTGTCACCCGATCCATCTCTCTCCCTGTCCCACTCTCTCCCTGTCTCCCGATCCCTCTCTCTCCCTGACACTCGGTCCCTCTCTATCTCTGTCTCCCGATGCCTCCCTCCCTGTCTCCCGGTCCCTCTCTCTACTTGTCACCCGATCCATCTCTCTCCCTGTCCCTCTCTCTCCCGGTCTCCCTGTCCCTCTCTCTCCCTGTCTCCCTGTCCCTCTCTCTCCCTGTCTCCCGATCCCTCTCTCTCCCTGTCTCCCGGTCCCTCTCTCTCCCTTTGTCCCGAACCCTCTCTCCCAGTCCCTCGCTCTCCCTGTCTCCCGGTCCCTTTCTCCCTGTCTCCCAGACACTCTCTCCCTTTCACACAGTCCCTCTCTCTCCATGTCTGCCAGTCCCTCTCTCTCCCTGTCTCCCGATCCCTCTCTACCTGTCTCCCGGTCCCTCTCTCTCTGTCTCCCGGTCCCTCTCACTCCCTGTCTGCCGATCCCTCTCTCTCCCTGTCTCCCGGTCCATCTCTCTCCCTGTCTCCCGGTCCCTCTCTCTCCCTGTCTCCCAGTCCATCTCCCTCCCTGTCTCCCGATCCCTCTCTCTCCTTGTTTCCCGATCCCTCTCTCCCTGTCTCCCTGTCCCTCTCTCCCTGTCTCTTGATCCCTCTATCTCCCTGTTTTCCGATCCCTCTCTCCCTGTCTCCCTATCCCTCTCCCTCCCTGTCTCCTGATCTCTCTCTCTCCCTGTCCCGCGATCCCTCTCTCTGTGTCCCCCTGTCCCTCTCTCTCTGTCTCCCGGTACCTCGCACCCTATCTCCCAGTCCCTCTCTCTCCCTGTCTCCCAGGCCCTCTCTCCCTGTCTCCCCGTCCATCTCTCCCTGTCTCCCGGACCCTCTCTCTCCCTGTCTCGCTGTCCCACCCTCTCCCTGCCTCCCAGTCCCTCTCTCACCCTGTCGCCCAATCCCTCTCTCCCTGTCACCCCGGTCCCTCTCTCTCCCTGTCTCCCGATCCCTCTCTCTCCCTGTCACCCGATCCCTCTCTCTCCCTGTCTCCCGATCCTTCTCTCTCCCTGTTACCGGTCCATCTCTACCTGTCACCCAGTCCCTCTCTCCCTGTCTCCCAGTCCCTCTCTCCCTGTCTCCCAGTCCCTCACTCTCCCTGACACCCGATCCCTCTCTCTCCATGTTCCTCTCTCTCCCTGTCTCCCGGTCCCTCTCTCTCCCTGTCTCCCGACCCCTCAACCCAGTCCCTCGCTCTCCCTGTCTCCCGGTCCCTCTCTCCCAGTCTCCCAGACACTCTCTCCCTTTCACACAGTCCCTCTCTCTCCATGTCTGCCAGTACCTCTCTCTCCCTATCTCCCGGTCCATCTCTCTTCCTGTCTCCTGGTCCCTCTCTCCCGGTCTCACGGTCCCTCTCTTTCCCTGTTTCCTGGTCCCTCTGTCTCCCTGTCTGCCGTTCCCTCTCTCTCCCTGTCTCCCGGTCCATCTCCCTCCCTGTCACCCGATCACTCTCTCCCTGTCTCCCGATCCCTCACTCTCCTTCTCTCCAGATCTGTCTCTCCCTGTCTGACTATCCCTCTCTCCCTGTCTCCCGATCCCTCTCTCTCCCTGTTTACCGATCCCTCTCTCCCTGTCTCCCTATCCCTCTCCCTCCCTGTCTCCTGATCCCTCTCATCCCTGTCCCGCGATCCCTCTCTCTGTGTCACCCTGTCCCTCTCTCTCTGTCCCCCGGTCCCTCGCTCCCTATCACCCGGTCCCTCTCTCTCCCTGTCTCCTGGTACATCTCTCCCTGTCTCCCGGTCCCTCTCTATCCCTGTCTCCCTGTCCCTCCCTCTCCCTGTCTTCCGATCCCTGTCTCCCTGTGTCCCGGTCCCACTCACCCTGTCTCCCGGGCCCCCTCCATCCCTGTCTCCCGATCCCTCTCTCACCCTTTATTGCCCGATCCCTCTCTCCCTGTCTCCCGATCCCTCTCTCTCCCTGTCACCAGAACCCTCTCTCTCCCTGTCCCTCTCTCTACCTGTCTCCCGGTCCCACTCTCTCCCTGTCTCCCGATCCCTCTCTCTCCCTGACACTCGGTCCCTCTCTATCTCTGTCTCCCGGTCCCTCTAACTCCCTGTCTTCCATTCCCTATCTCCCTGTCTCCCAGTCCATCTCTCTCCCTGCCTCCCGAACCCTCTCTCCCTGTCCCTAGCTCTCCCTGTCTCCCGGTCCCTCTCTCCCTGACTCCCGGATCCTCTCTCCCTTTCACACAGTCCCTCTCTCTCCATGTCTACCGGTCCCTCTCTCTCCCTGTCTGCCGATCCCTCTCTCTCCCTGTCTCCCGGTCCATCTCCCTCCCTGTCTCCCGGTCCCTCTCTCTCCCTGCCTCCCAGTCCATCTCCCTCACTGTCTCCCGATCCCTCTCTCTCCTTGTTTCCCGATCCCTCTCTCCCTGTCTCCCTGTCCCTCTCTCCCTGTCTCTCGATCCCTCTCTCTCCCTGTTTTCCGATCCCTCTCTCCCTGTCTCCCTATCCCTCTCCCTCCCTGTCTCCTGATCCCTCTCTCTCCCTGTCCCGCGATCCCTCTCTCTGTGTCGCCCTGTCCCTCTCACTCTGTCTCCCGGTCCCTCGCTCCCGATCTCCCGGTCCCTCTCTCTCCCAGTCTCCCGGTCCCTCTCTCCCTGTCTCCCCGTCCATCTCTCCCTGTCTCCCTGTCCCTCTCTCTCCTCGTCTCCCTGTCACTCACTCTCTCTGTATCCCGATCCCTCTCTCTCCTTGTCTCCAGATCCCTCTCTCCCTGTCTCCCCGGCCCTCTCTCTCCCTGTCTCCCGATCCCTCTCTCCCTGTCTCCCGGTCCATCTCTCCCTGTCTCCCGGGCTCTCTCCCTCCCTGTCTCCCGATCCCTCTCTCTCCCTGTCTCCCGATCCCTCTCTCCCTGTCCCCCTGACCCTCTCTCCCTGTCTCCCGATCCTTCTCTCTCCCTGTTCCCGGTCCATCTCTACCTGTCACCCAGTCCCTCTCTCCCTGTCTCCCAGTCCCTCTCTCTCCCTGACACCCGATCCCTCTCTCTCCCTGTCCCTCTCTCTCCCTGTCTCCCGGTCCCTCTCTCTCCCTGTCTCCTGATCCCTCTCTCTCCCTGTCTTCCGGTCCCTCTCTCTCCCTGTCTCCCGAACCCTCTATCCCAGTCCCTCGCTCTCGCTGTCTCCCGGTCCCTCTCTCCCTGTCTCCCAGACACTCTCTCACTTTCACACAGTCCCTCTCTCTCCATGTAGCCAGTCCCCTCTCTCTCCCTGTCTCCCGGTCCATCTATCTCCCTGTCTCCTGGTCCCTCTCTCCCGGTCTCACGTTCCCTCTCTTTCCCTGTTTCCTGATCCCTCTGTCTCCCTGTCTGCCGTTCCCTCTCTCTCCCTGTCCACCGGTCCATCTCCCTCCCTGTCACCCAATCCCTCTCTCCCTGTCTCCCGATCCCTCACTCTCCTTCTCTCCCGATCTGTCTCTCCCTGTCTCACTATCCCTCTCTCCCTGTCTCCCGATCCCTCTCTCTCCCTGTTTACCGATCCCTCTCCCTGTCTCCATATACCTCTCCCTTCCTGTCTCCTGATCCCTCTCTCTCCCTGTCCCGTTATCCCTCTCTCTGTGTCGCCCTGTCCCTCTCTCTCTGTCTCCCGGTCCCTCGCTCCCTATCTCCCGGTCCCTCTCTCTCCCTGTCTCCTGATCCCTCACTCTCCTTCTCTCCCGATCTGTCTCTCCCTGTCTCACTATCCCTCTCTCCCTGCCTCCTGATCCCTCTCTCTCCCTGTTTACCGATCCCTCTCCCTGTCTCCATATACCTCTCCCTTCCTGTCTCCTGATCCCTCTCTCTCCCTGTCCCGTTATCCCTCTCTCTGTGTCGCCCTGTCCCTCTCTCTCTGTCTCCTGGTCCCTCGCTCCCTATCTCCCGGTCCCTCTCTCTCCCTGTCTCCTGATCCCTCACTCTCCTTCTCTCCCGATCTGTCTCTCCCTGTCTCACTATCCCTCTCTCCCTGCCTCCTGATCCCTCTCTCTCCCTGTATACCGATCCCTCTCTCCCTGTCTCCCTATCCCTCTCCCTCCCTGTCTCCTGATCCCTCTCTCTCCCTGTCCCGCGTTCCCTCTCTCTCTGTCGCCGTGTCCCTCTCTCTCTGTCTCCCGGTCCCTCGCTCCCTATCTCCCGGTCCCTCTCTCTCCCTATCTCCCGGTCCCTCTCTCCCTGTCTCCCGGTCCCTCTCTCCCAGTCTCCCGGTCCCTCTCTCTCCCTGTCTCCCTGTCCCTCCCTCTCTCTGTATCCCGATCCCTCTCTCTCCTTGTCTCCAGATCCCTCTCTCCCTGTCTCCCCGGCCCTCTCTCTCCCTGTCTCCCGATCCCTCTCTCCCTGTCTCCCGGTCCATCTCTCCCTGTCTCCCGGGCCCTCTCCCTCCCTGTCTCCCGATCCCTCTCTCTCCCTGTCTCCCGATCCCTCTCTCCCTGTCCCCCTGTCCCTCTCACCCTGTCTCACGATTCCTCTCTGTCCCTGTCTCCCGGTCCCTCTCTCCCTGTCTCCCGGTCCCTCTCTCTCCCTGTCTCCCTGTCCCTCCCTCTCTCTGTTTCCCGGTCCCTCCCTCTCCTTGTCTCCAGATCCCTCTCTCCCTGTCTCCCCGGCCCTCTCTCTCCCTGTCTCCCGATCCGTCTCTCCCTGTCTCCTGGTCCATCTCTCCCTGTCTCCCGGGCCCTCTCCCTCCCTGTCTCCCGATCCCTCTCTCTCCCTGTCTCCCGATCCCTCTCTCCCTGTCCCCCTGTCACTCTCACCCTGTCTCCCGATCCCTCTCTCTCCCTGTCTCCCTATCCCTCTCTCTCTCTGTTCCCGGTCCATCTCTACCTGTCACCCAGTCCCTCTCTCCCTGTCTCCCGGTCCCTCTCTCTTCCTGTCTCCCGAACCCTCTCTCTCCCTGTCACCCGGTCCCTCTCTCTCCCTGTCTCCTGAACCCTCTCTCCCAGTCCCTCGCTCTCCCTGTCTCCTGGTCCCTCTCTCCCTGTCTCCCAGACACTGTCTCCCTTTCACACAGTCCCTCTCTCTCCATGTCTGCCAGTGCCTCTCTCTCCCTGTCTCCCGATCCCTCTCTGCCTGTCTATCGTTCCCTCTCTCTCTGTCTCCCGGTCCCTCTCTCTCCCTGTCTGCCGATCCCTGTCTCTCCCTGTCTCCCGGTCCATCTCCCTCCCTCACTGCCGATCCCTCTCTCTCCTTGTTTCCCGATCCCTCTCTCCCTGTCTCCCTGTCCCTCTCTCCATGTCTCTCGATCCCTCTCTCTCCCTGTTTTCCGATCCCTCTCTCCCTGTCTCCCTTCCCTCTCCCTCCCTATCTCCTGATCCCTCTCTCTCCCTGTCCTGCGATCCCTCTCTCTGTGTCGGCCTGTCCCTCTCTCTCTGTCTCCCGGTCCCTCGCTCCCTATCTCCCGGTCCCTCTCTCTCCCAGTCTCCCGGTCCCTCTCTCCCTGTCTCCCTGTCCATCTCTCCCTGTCTCCCGGTCCCTCTCTCTCCCCGTCTCCCTGTCCCTCCCTCTCCCTGTCTCCTGGTCCCTCTCTCTCACTGTCTCCCGATCCCTCTCTCCCTGTCTCCTGGTCCGTCTCTCCCTGTATCCTGATTTGTCTCTCCCTGTCACCCGGTCCCTCTCTCTCCCTGTCTCCCGGTCCATCTCTCTCCCTGTCTCCTGGTCCCTGTCTCCTTGTCTCCCGGTCCCTCTCTCTCCCTGTCTCCTGATCCCTCTCTCTCCCTGTCTCCCGGTCCCTCTCTCTCCCTGTCTCCCGAACCCTCTATCCCAGTCCCTCGCTCTCGCTGTCTCCCGGTGCCTCTCTCCTGTCTCCCAGACACTCTCTCACTTTCACACAGTCCCTCTCTCTCCATGTAGCCAGTCCCTCTCTCTCCCTGTCTCCCGGTCCATCTATCTCCCTGTCTCCTGGTCCCTCTCTCCCGGTCTCACGTTCCCTCTCTTTCCCTGTTTCCTGATCCCTCTGTCTCCCTGTCTGCCGTTCCCTCTCTCTCCCTGTCCACCGGTCCATCTCCCTCCCTGTCACCCAATCCCTCTCTCCCTGTCTCCCGATCCCTCACTCTCCTTCTCTCCCGATCTGTCTCTCCCTGTCTCACTATCCCTCTCTCCCTGTCTCCCGATCCCTCTCTCTCCCTGTTTACCGATCCCTCTCCCTGTCTCCATATACCTCTCCCTTCCTGTCTCCTGATCCCTCTCTCTCCCTGTCCCGTTATCCCTCTCTCTGTGTCGCCCTGTCCCTCTCTCTTTGTCTCCCGGTCCCTCGCTCCCTATCTCCCGGTCCCTCTCTCTCCCTGTCTCCTGATCCCTCACTCTCCTTCTCTCCCGATCTGTCTCTCCCTGTCTCACTATCCCTCTCTCCCTGCCTCCTGATCCCTCTCTCTCCCTGTATACCGATCCCTCTCTCCCTGTCTCCCTATCCCTCTCCCTCCCTGTCTCCTGATCCCTCTCTCTCCCTGTCCCGCGTTCCCTCTCTCTCTGTCGCCGTGTCCCTCTCTCTCTGTCTCCCGGTCCCTCGCTCCCTATCTCCCGGTCCCTCTCTCTCCCTATCTCCCGGTCCCTCTCTCCCTGTCTCCCGGTCCCTCTCTCCCAGTCTCCCGGTCCCTCTCTCTCCCTGTCTCCCTGTCCCTCCCCTCTCTCTGTATCCGATCCCTCTCTCTCCTTGTCTCCAGATCCCTCTCTCCCTGTCTCCCCGGCCCTCTCTCTCCCTGTCTCCCGATCCCTCTCTCCCTGTCTCCCGGTCCATCTCTCCCTGTCTCCCGGGCCCTCTCCCTCCCTGTCTCCCGATCCCTCTCTCTCCCTGTCTCCCGATCCCTCTCTCCCTGTCCCCCTGTCCCTCTCACCCTGTCTCACGATTCCTCTCTGTCCCTGTCTCCCGGTCCCCTCTCTCCCTGTCTCCCGGTCCCTCTCTCTCCCTGTCTCCCTGTCCCTCCCTCTCTCTGTTTCCCGGTCCCTCCCTCTCCTTGTCTCCAGATCCCTCTCTCCCTGTCTCCCCGGCCCTCTCTCTCCCTGTCTCCCGATCCGTCTCTCCCTGTCTCCTGGTCCATCTCTCCCTGTCTCCCGGGCCCTCTCCCTCCCTGTCTCCCGATCCCTCTCTCTCCCTGTCTCCCGATCCCTCTCTCCCTGTCCCCCTGTCACTCTCACCCTGTCTCCCGATCCCTCTCTCTCCCTGTCTCCCTATCCCTCTCTCTCTCTGTTCCCGGTCCATCTCTACCTGTCACCCAGTCCCTCTCTCCCTGTCTCCCGGTCCCTCTCTCTTCCTGTCTCCCGAACCCTCTCTCTCCCTGTCACCCGGTCCCTCTCTCTCCCTGTCTCCTGAACCCTCTCTCCCAGTCCCTCGCTCTCCCTGTCTCCTGGTCCCTCTCTCCCTGTCTCCCAGACACTGTCTCCCTTTCACACAGTCCCTCTCTCTCCATGTCTGCCAGTGCCTCTCTCTCCCTGTCTCCCGATCCCTCTCTGCCTGTCTATCGTTCCCTCTCTCTCTGTCTCCCGGTCCCTCTCTCTCCCTGTCTGCCGATCCCTGTCTCTCCCTGTCTCCCGGTCCATCTCCCTCCCTCACTGCCGATCCCTCTCTCTCCTTGTTTCCCGATCCCTCTCTCCCTGTCTCCCTGTCCCTCTCTCCATGTCTCTCGATCCCTCTCTCTCCCTGTTTTCCGATCCCTCTCTCCCTGTCTCCCTTCCCTCTCCCTCCCTATCTCCTGATCCCTCTCTCTCCCTGTCCTGCGATCCCTCTCTCTGTGTCGGCCTGTCCCTCTCTCTCTGTCTCCCGGTCCCTCGCTCCCTATCTCCCGGTCCCTCTCTCTCCCAGTCTCCCGGTCCCTCTCTCCCTGTCTCCCTGTCCATCTCTCCCTGTCTCCCGGTCCCTCTCTCTCCCCGTCTCCCTGTCCCTCCCTCTCCCTGTCTCCTGGTCCCTCTCTCTCACTGTCTCCCGATCCCTCTCTCCCTGTCTCCTGGTCCGTCTCTCCCTGTATCCTGATTTGTCTCTCCCTGTCACCCGGTCCCTCTCTCTCCCTGTCTCCCGGTCCATCTCTCTCCCTGTCTCCTGGTCCCTGTCTCCCTGTCTCCCGGTCCCTCTCTTTCCCTGTTCCTGGTCCCTCTGTCTCCCTGTCTGCTGATCCATCTCCCTCCCTGTCTCCCGATCCCTCCCTCCCTGTCTCCCGGTCCCTCTCTCTACTTGTCACCCGATCCATCTCTCTCCCTGTCCCACTCTCTCCCTGTCTCCCGATCCCTCTCTCTCCCTGACACTCGGTCCCTCTCTATCTCTGTCTCCCGGTCCCTCTCTCTCCCTGTCTTCCATTCCCTATCTCCCTGTCTCCCGGTCCGTCTCTCTCCCTGCCTCCCGAACCCTCTCTCCCTGTCCCTTGCTCTCCCTGTCTCCCGGTCCCTCTCTCCCTGTCTCCCGGATCCTCTCTCCCTTTCACACAGTCCCTCTCTCTCCATGTCTCCCGGTCCCTCTCTCGCCCTGTCTGCCGATCCCTCTCTCTCCCTGTCTCCCGGTCCATCTCACTCCCTGTCTCCCGGTCCCTCTCTCTCCCTGCCTCCCAGTCCATCTCCCTCCCTGTCTGCCGATCCCTCTCTCTCCTTGTTTCCCGATCCCTCTCTCCCTGTCTCCCTGTCCCTCTCTCCCTGTCTCCCGATCCCTCTCTCTCCCTGTTTTCCAATCCCTCTCTCCCTGTCTCCCTATCCCTCTCCCTCCCTGTCTCCTGATCCCTCTCTCTCCCTGTCCCGCGATCCCTCTCTCTGTGTCGCCCTGTCCCTCTCACTCTGTCTCCCGGTCCCTCGCTCCCGATCTCCCGGTCCCTCTCTCTCCCAGTCTCCCGGTCCCTCTCTCCCTGTCTCCCCGCCCATCTCTCCCTGTCTCCCAGTCCCTCTCTCTCCTTGTCTCCCTGTCACTCCCTCTCTCTGTATCCCGATCCCTCTCTGTCCTTGTCTCCAGATCCCTCTCTCCCTGTCTCCCCGGCCCTTTCACTCCCTGTTTCCCGATCCCTCTCTCCCTGTCTCCCGGTCCATCTCTCCCTGTCTCCCGGGCCCTCTCCCTCCCTGTCTCCCGATCCCTCTCTCTCCCTGTCTCCCGATCCCTCTCTCCCTGTCCCCCTGACCCTCTCTCCCTGTCTCCCGATCCCTCTCTCTCCCTGTCTCCCGATCCTTCTCTCTCCCTGTTCCCGGTCCATCTCTACCTGTCACACAGTCCCTCTCTCCCTGTCTCCCAGTACCTCTCTCCCTGTCTCCCAGTCCCTCTCTCTCCCTGACACCCGATCCCTCTCTCTCCCTGTCCCTCTCTCTCCCTGTCTCCCGGTCCCTCTCTCTCCCTGTCTCCTGATCCCTCTCTCTCCCTGTCTCCCGGTCCCTCTCTCTCCCTGTCTCCCGACCCCTCAACCCAGTCCCTCGCTCTCCCTGTCTCCCGGTCCCTCTCTCCCAGTCTCCCAGACACTCTCTCCCTTTCACACAGTCCCTCTCTCTCCATGTCTGCCAGTACCTCTCTCTCCCTATCTCCCGGTCCATCTCTCTTCCTGTCTCCCGGTCCCTCTCTCCCGGTCTCACGGTCCCTCTCTTTCCCTGTTTCCTGGTCCCTCTGTCTCCCTGTCTGCCGTTCCCTCTCTCTCCCTGTCTCCCGGTCCATCTCCCTCCCTGTCACCCGATCACTCTCTCCCTGTC